>JAVJIF010013391.1:0-121507 GCA_038442645.1 Agave tequilana | reverse complement strand
TTTTCCTGGATTAAGTTGAAATTCTCCAAAACCGGTGTCGGCCAGTACCGTTGACCGATTCCCGGATTTTTAAATTGTAAACGGTTTGGAATTTCCAGAAGTGTCTTTAGACATTATTCTTAAATCATATTTTCTATCCAAATACATTTTCTGAGATTTATCAGATTTTATCAAAATCCGGCCAATCCGGTGTATACCGAGATTGACGGTTGACCTTATGATTTTTATCTTGAAAATAAGATTGAATTTCTGAAAACGGATTCCACCAAAAATCTTTTTATAATATTTATGATTTTTGGGAATTTTTGGGAAACTTTCCGAGTTACTTCAATTTTGGGCTTTTCCGGTGTTTTCCCCCAGATACCGAGGAGATTGTCCCACATATTCCACTTTGTCTTTTCCCCTTTTCTCTCTCCTTCCTCAAACGCAGATCTCACCAACCTGGGATTCTGCATTTATTGTGTAGATCCTCCCATTCCGCATTTAATGCACTTCAGATCAAATCCCATCAAGTATCATGATTTTTCTCTCTCCTCTGTCAAACGCAGCCTTCTCTAAACGCAGCTTTAATCACTGCGTTTAGCCCATTTGGCCTAAACGCAAGAGTGTGCTGCGTTTCAATGAAGGAAACGCAAGAATCCACCTTTGTTGCTTTTGTCTCTTATGGTGTACAACACATTATTTTATCTTCCTTTCTCTCTCTTCATTAAATGCCTCTCTTCCAAAGTCTTCCCCTTGATATTATAACCCTTCCCCATCACTACAACCGGCCAAGTGGCCAAGAGTGATATCATATCCCTCAATTTTACAAAAACCCCTCACCTTTATTTATTTGCATCACTTCACAAACTCAAATCCTATAAATACCCCCCTCTCCTTCTCTCTCTCTCTTCATTTTACTTCTTTTTCTTCTTCTTAGCTTCCTGCAGCCTCCAACAGAGAAGCCACCAAGGGAGAGCTCCTTCTCTTGCTTCCCTTGTTCACCCCAAACTCCATCTTCTCCACAACAACATCCTCATACCATCACATTCAACCTCCATCACTTTGTGAGAACCGGCCACTCCTTTTGGATTGGGGCCGTGTTTCTTTTCTGGCAGCAAAACTTAGGGCCGGTACCCTCCTTTTGGATTGGGACCGAACTTCCCTTCGTTGGACGCGGCAAAGATCTTGTTAGGCGAGTAATTCTCGCTATCCGCTTGCCTTCGTATTTTATTGACTATGCGGGTGTTCTCGCTTGATTTTCCTATTTCGGCGAGTGCTTTTCCTCGCCAAGAACTTGTGTTGTTATCAACAAAGACCATAACTTTTAAATAGCTGTTTATGCTCACTGTTTTACAGTATTAGTCGACTTGCCCAAATCATAAGTCGACTAACCCCTTGAAACGCAGTCTGGTTCCTTGTGACGCAGGCTCCTTTAGTCGACTTGCCCCTCGCGTCTAGTCGACTATCTTTCCTTCTGAGAATGCGGTCCTCTTAGACGCGGACTTGACGAGTCGACTATCCATTTTCCCAGTCGACTAACGCCATCTCCTGAGACGCGCCATTTCCTGAAACGCGCCATTTTCCTGAGACGCGCCATTTCCAAACGCAACTTGACTAGTCGACTTGATCCTCCTCTATAGTCGACTAACTCCCTCCCTAGTCGACTACCATATCTCCCTAGTCGACTAATCTGGACTGTTTGCTGTGGTTAATCACTCCTCGAACAGGGACCTCATCCTCGGGACTGTATCATACATTGTTATTCATGACTTGTCACTGGACAAATATCATCTTCCCTTCTCTCTGTTTGCTTCCTAACGCGGATCCCATGCCCGCGTCTTTGTCCTATTCATTTGCCGTGACGCAGAGTTTTATCCGCGTCCGCGCTTTCCTTGCGTCCTGACTTGAACGCAGACCTCGCGTTTGAGGCATCTTGCGACGCGAACCCCGCGTCTGCTATCCCGCGTCTACTATTCCCGCGTCTACCATTCTTGCGATGCGAACCCCGCGTCTGCTATTTCCTGCGTCTGGTATACTCCTACCTGACACCTACTCATGTTGTACTACCTGTTCCCGTCAAGCCCTGAATGGAACTAAGTGCCACACGGGACAAAGTGCCACATCACACTCGTGGTGTGGGCCCACCTCTTGAATCCGTGGGGGCCACCTCTAGAATCCATCCCCTCAGAGCAAAGTGCCACATGGAACAAAGTGCCACACCATACCCGGTGGGGGCCACCTCTTGAATCCGTGGGGGCCACCTCTTGAATCTGCAGGGCCATCTCTTGTTTTTATACCTGATTCCTGTTATGACTCCTGTTATGATCCCCATTCCTGATCATGTCCTGCTTACTTAATATACTATTATAATTAGACAACTTGCACCGGTTTGGGGGAAACTGATGGGCCCCTGATTAATCATGTTCATGGTGGCACTATCGAGTCACGCGTGGCCACATACTTGAGGGATCACCTGGCGGCCACCAGGGATTCCGTGGGGTGTGCTGGCACCCCTACTCCTGATATTCATGCCGGGTATGCACACGCCCTAGACCTATTTCTATGGGATCTGCGATACTCTATTCCTGTTCGGGCGACCATAAGTCCCGGTACCTAGCGGTACGTTCCGGCTCAGCACCGTTATACTCCTGAACCGTTGTCCCGGGCATGTACGGGCCCCATCCAGAACATGATTCATCGAACTTTAATCAGTTTCCAAATAACTTGCTCTATAAGTTGTAAGTAGAAGTATGTGTAATGGACGCATACTAAAGCCTACAACTTAGACAGCCTAATCATAATAATAATTCTAATATGTCTCCGCCGCATTGTTTTGTAACTCGAGCTGTACGTGTTCAGGTTACGGTGACATGAGGTAAAGGTATATAGATGAGGGTTTCCTTGTTTGGATTATTCCTTCGATGTACTAATCTCATGAAGCCATGACCTAGACCTGTACAATTGGATTTACTCGTAATCGGTTTTTATTCTGTTTTATCGGTTTTATAGATAACTAGTGTTGCCCGATCTACCTTACTTCTTATCTTGTTACACTATGGATGCTTGTTATGATTCCCCGTTATGACACCTGTATTGGACTCCTGTTATGATTCCTGTTATGCCCGTTATGGACTCCTGTTATGATTCCTGTTATGACTCTCGTTATGTACTCCCGTTATGCTTGTTATGATTCCGGTTGTTCTTGTTAGGAACTCCTGTTATGTCTACTGTGTGGTTTGCAACTCGGGTTGTATGTGCTTGGATTACGACGATATGAGATAAAGGTATATATATGAGGGTTTCCTTGTTTGGATTATTCCTTCGATGTACTAGTCTCATGGAGCCGTGACCTAAGCTTATGCAATCTGTTTTACTCGTAATCGGGTTTTACATCGTTTCCTGTTTCATGATGATTATGTTATACCTGTTCATACCTGCTATGCCTGTATACACACTTGTGCTCATCCTTGCTCGCCACTTGGCTTTTGCTTCACCGCTCGCCTGGGGAGTTTCATCTGACTCCCCTGGATCCTCATGTCCAGGTTCTGGAGCTTGGAGCCTGTGGATTCTCCCTGTTGCTGATCAGGGTGGCGCAGCGGTAGCGTGAACCTTCAGCAGACCGTTCAGAGTTCCATCCTTCCAGGCCCCCTGTGCGCCTCTCGAGTTTTCCCTTAGTAAACTCGTGAGTGCCATTTATACTGTTTACTCATGTATATCTCTTGTATTCCCGCAATTGCGCCATTCTGGTGATGTAATATTATTGTAATATCGGATCACCTCTGGTGATAACTTTGTAATTGTACTCATGTGTTGGAATGTATAATGCACCACTTGCTTCCGTACTCTGATTCTTGCCTGTACTGATACTTAGCGTATACGTGAGGTTATTTCTGACCTGCGTATATACGTTGCAGTAACGTCTCCGTACCAGCGGGATCGGGGCGTTACAGGTTGGTATCAGAGCCTAGGCTCTCACCTCCTCAGTACGTCCAGACGGAAATTAATGGTAAAGAAATTTGCAACTGGAATGCATGAGTCCTGGTTATACAGTCCAACTACAAGTACAGAGTTATCTATTTTTCTTGATCATCTTTCCTTTGATTCCTAATCTTTTCCATCCTTCCCTGTTTTGGTTTTTCGAAGCCTTTGTTTCCACCTTGTCCTCCTTGTGTTCAATTTACCCCTTATCGAAATTGCGAGGACGCAATTTTTTGTAAGGTGGATGGATTGTAACACCCCGCTCCCGGAATACGTACTTAGTTGCGTATTCAGGTTTCTTGATCGTATTTTTCGATTTGCTTCCATGTTTGTTTTGTATTATGAATTCCTTATATGAATGTTTTGTCTTGGATTTGGATTCGTGGATTCGGAGTCAACCTTTGTTTGAACCGAAGGCCCGATCCCAGAGTATTGCTCGGTTTGGACATTCTGGTATTCCGATTTGACCAGTTTCAGTTTTAAACATCGTTTTCCAATATTTTAGATTTTCTATGATTTTCTGTAATTTTCCTGGATTAAGTTGAAATTCTCCAAAACCGGTGTCGGCCAGTACCGTTGACCGATTCCCGAATTTTTAAATTGTAACGATTTTGAATTTCCAGAAGTGTCTTTAGACATTATTTCTTAAAATCATATTTTCTATCCAAATACATTTTCTGAGATTTATCAGATTTTATCAAAATCCGGCCAATCCGGTGTATACCGAGATTGACGGTTGACCTTATGATTTTTATCTTGAAAATAAGATTGAATTTCTGAAAACGGATTTCACCAAAATCTTTTTATAATATTTATGATTTTTGGGAATTTTTGGGAAACTTTTCCGAGTTACTTCATTTTGGGCTTTTTCTGGTGTTTTCCCAGATACCGAGGAGATTGTCCCACATATTCCACTTTGTTTTTTTCCCCATTTTCTCTCTCCTTCCTCAAACGCAGATCTCACCAACCTGGGATTCTGCATTTATTGTGTAGATCCTCCCATTCCGCATTTAATGCACTTCAGATCAAATCCCATCAAGTATCATGATTTTCTCTCTCCTCTGTCAAACGCAGCCTTCTCTAAACGCAGCTTTAATCACTGCGTTTAGCCCATTTGGCCTAAACGCAAGAGTGTGCTGCGTTTCAATGAGGAAATGCAAGAATCCACCTTTGTTGCTTTTGTCTCTTATGGTGTACAACACATTATTTTATCTTCCTTTCTCTCTCTTCATTAAATGCCTCTCTTCCAAAAGTCTTCCCCTTGATATTATAACCCTTCCCCATCACTACAACCGGCCAAGTGGCCAAGAGTGATATCATATCCCTCAATTTTACAAAAACCCCCTCACCTTTATTTATTTGCATCACTTCACAAACTCAAATCCTATAAATACCCCCTCTCCTTCTCTCTCTCTCTCTCTTCATTTTACTTCTTTTTCTTCTTCTTAGCTTCCTGCAGCCTCCAACAGAGAAGCCACCAAGGGAGAGCTCCTTCTCTTGCTTCCCTTGTTCACCCCAAACTCCATCTTCTCCACAACAACATCCTCATACCATCACATTCAACCTCCATCACTTTGTGAGAACCGGCCACTCCTTTTGGATTGGGGCCGTGTTTCTTTTCTGGCAGCAAAACTTAGGCCGGTACCCTCCTTTTGGATTGGGACCGAACTTCCCTTCGTTGGACGCGGCAAAGATCTTGTTAGGCGAGTAATTCTCGCTATCCGCTTGCCTTCGTATTTTATTGACTATGCGGGTGTTCTCGCTTGATTTTCCTATTTCGGCGAGTGCTTTTCCTCGCCAAGAACTTGTGTTGTTATCAACAAAGACCATAACTTTTAAATAGCTGTTTATGCTCACTGTTTTACAGTATTAGTCCGACTTGCCCAAATCATAAGTCGACTAACCCCTTGAAACGCAGTCTGGTTCCTTGTGACGCAGGCTCCTTTAGTCGACTTGCCCCCTCGCGTCTAGTCGACTATCTTTCCTTCTGAGAATGCGGTCCTCTTAGACGCGGACTTGACGAGTCGACTATCCATTTTCCCAGTCGACTAACGCCATCTCCTGAGACGCGCCATTTCCTGAAACGCGCCATTTTCCTGAGACGCGCCATTTCCAAACGCAACTTGACTAGTCGACTTGATCCTCCTCTATAGTCGACTACTCCCTCCCTAGTCGACTACCATATCTCCCTAGTCGACTAATCTGGACTGTTTGCTGTGGTTATCACTCCTCGAACAGGGACCTCATCCTCGGGACTTGTATCATACATTGTTATTCATGACTTGTCACTGGACAAATATCATCTTCCCTTCTCTCTGTTTGCTTCCTAACGCGGATCCATGCCCGCGTCCTTTGTCCTATTCATTTTGCCGTGACGCAGAGTTTTATCCGCGTCCGCGCTTTCCTTGCGTCCTGACTTGAACGCAGACCTCGCGTTTGAGGCATCTTGCGACGCGAACCCCGCGTCTGCTATCCCGCGTCTACTATTCCCGCGTCTACCATTCTTGCGATGCGAACCCCGCGTCTGCTATTTCCTGCGTCTGGTATACTCCTACCTGACACCTACTCATGTTGTACTACCTGTTCCCGTCAGCCCTGAATGGAACTAAGTGCCACACGGGACAAAGTGCCACATCACACTCGTGGTGGGGGCCACCTCTTGAATCCGTGGGGGCCACCTCTAGAATCCATCCCCTCAGAGCAAAGTGCCACATGGAACAAAGTGCCACACCATACCCGGTGGGGGCCACCTCTTGAATCCGTGGGGGCCACCTCTTGAATCTGCAGGGCCATCTCTTGTTTATACCTGATTCCTGTTATGACTCCTGTTATGATCCCCATTCCTGATCATGTCCTGCTTACTTAATATACTATTATTATTAGACAACTTGCACCGGTTTGGGGGAAACTGATGGGCCCTGATTAATCATGTTCATGGTGGCACTATCGAGTCACGCGTGGCCACATACTTGAGGGATCACCTGGCGGCCACCAGGGATTCGTGGGGTGTGCTGGCACCCCTACTCCTGATATTCATGCCGGGTATGCACACGCCCTAGACCTATTTCTATGGGATCTGCGATACTCTATTCCTGTTCGGGCGACCATAGTCCCGGTACCTAGCGGTACGTTCCGGCTCAGCACCGTATACTCCTGAACCGTTGTCCCCGGGCATGTACGGGGCCCATCCAGAACATGATTCATCGAACTTTAATCAGTTTCCAATAACTTGCTCTATAAGTTGTAAGTAGAAGTATGTGTAATGGGACCATACTAAAGCCTACAACTTAGACAGCCTAATCATAATAATTCTAATATGTCTCCGCCGCATTGTTTTTGTAACTCGAGCTGTACGTGTTCAGGTTACGGTGACATGAGGTAAAGGTATATAGATGAGGGTTTCCTTGTTTGGATTATTCCTTCGATGTACTAATCTCATGAAGCCATGACCTAGACCTGTACAATTGGATTTACTCGTAATCGTTTTTTATTCTTTTTTATCGGTTTTTATAGATAACTAGTGTTTGCCCGATCTACCTTACTTCTTATCTTGTTACACTATGGATGCTTGTTATGATTCCCCGTTATGACACCTGTATTGGACTCCTGTTATGATTCCTGTTATGCCCGTTATGGACTCCTGTTATGATTCCTGTTATGACTCTCGTTATGTACTCCCGTTATGCTTGTTATGATTCCGGTTGTTCTTGTTAGGAACTCCTGTTATGTCTACTGTGTGGTTTGCAACTCGGGTTGTATGTGCTTGGATTACGACGATATGAGATAAAGGTATATATATGAGGGTTTCCTTGTTTGGATTATTCCTCGATGTACTAGTCTCATGGAGCCGTGACCTAAGCTTATGCAATCTGTTTTACTCGTAATCGGGTTTTACATCGGATTTCCTGTTTCATGATGATTATGTTATACCTGTTCATACCTGCTATGCCTGTATACACACTTGTGCTCATCCTTGCTCTCCACTTGGCTTTGCTTCACCGCTCGCCTAGGGAGTTTCATCTGACTCCCCTGGATCCTCATGTCCAGGTTCTGGAGCTTGGAGCCTGTGGATTCTCCCTGTTGCTGATCAGGGTGGCGCAGCGGTAGCGTGAACCTTCAGCAGACCGTTCAGAGTTCCATCCTTCCAGGCCCCCTGTGCGCCTCTCGAGTTTTCCCTTAGTAAACTCGTGAGTGCCATTTATACTGTTTACTCATGTATATCTCTTGTATTCCCGCAATTGCGCCATTCTGGTGATGTAATATTATTGTAATATCGGATCACCTCTGGTGATAACTTTGTAATTGTACTCATGTGTTGGAATGTATAATGCACCACTAGCTTCCGTACTCTGATTCTTGCCTGTACTGATACTTAGCGTATATACGTGAGGGTATTTCTGACCTGCGTATATATGTTGCAGTAACTCTCCGTACCAGCGGGATCGGGGCGTTACAGGTTGGTATCAGAGCCTAGGCTCTCACCTCCTCAGTACGTCCAGACGGCAAATTAATGGTAAAGAAATTTGCAACTGGAATGCATGAGTCCTGGTTATACAGTCCAACTACAAGTACAGAGTTATCTATTTTTCTTGATCATCTTTCCTTTGATTCCTAATCTTTTCCATCCTTCCCTGTTTTGGTTTTTCGAAGCCTTTGTTTCCACCCTTGTCCTCCTTGTGTTCAATTTACCCTTATCGAAATTGCGAGGACGCAATTTTTTGTAAGGTGGATGGATTGTAACACCCGCTCCCGGAATACGTACTTAGTTGCGTATTCAGGTTTCTTGATCGTATTTTCGATTTGCTTCCATGTTTGTTTTGTATTATGAATTCCTTTATGAATGTTTTGTCTTGGATTTGGATTCGTGGATTCGGAGTCAACCTTTGTTTGAACCGAAGGCCCGATCCCAGAGTATTGCTCGGTTTGGACATTCTGGTATTCCGATTTGACCAGTTTCAGTTTTAAACATCGTTTTCAATATTTTAGATTTTCTATGATTTTCTGGAATTTTCCTGATTAAGTTGAAATTCTCCAAAACCGGTGTCGGCCAGTACCGTTGACCGATTCCCGAATTTTTAAATTGTAAACGATTTGGAATTTCTAGAAGTGTCTTTAGACATTATTTCTTAAAATCATATTTTCTATCCAAATACATTTCTCTGAGATTTATCAGATTTTATCAAAATCCGGCCAATCCGGTGTATACCGAGATTGACGGTTGACCTTATGATTTTTATCTTGAAATAAGATTGAATTTCTGAAAACGGATTTCACCAAAAATCTTTTTATAATATTTATGATTTTGGGAATTTTTGGGAAACTTTCCGAGTTACTTCATTTTGGGCTTTTCTGGTGTTTTCCCAGATACCGAGGAGATTGTCCCACATATTCCACTTTGTCTTTTCCCCATTTTCTCTCTCCTTCCTCAACGCAGATCTCACCAACCTGGGATTCTGCATTTATTGTGTAGATCCTCCCCATTCCGCATTTAATGCACTTCAGATCAAATCCCATCATCAAGTATCATGATTTTCTCTCTCCCTCTGTCAAACGCAGCCTTCTCTAAACGCAGCTTTAATCACTGCGTTTAGCCCATTTGGCCTAAACGCAAGAGTGTGCTGCGTTTCAATGAAGGAAATGCAAGAATCCACCTTTGTTGCTTTTGTCTCTTATGGTGTACAACACATTATTTTATCTTCCTTTCTCTCTCTTCATTAAATGCCTCTCTTCCAAAAGTCTTCCCCTTGATATTATAACCCTTCCCCATCACTACAACCGGCCAAGTGGCCAAGAGTGATATCATATCCCTCAATTTTACAAAACCCCCTCATCTTTATTTATTTGCATCACTTCACAAACTCAATCCTATAAATACCCCCTCTCCTTCTCTCTCTCTCTCTCTTCATTTTACTTCTTTTTCTTCTTCTTAGCTTCCTGCAGCCTCCAACAGAGAAGCCACCAAGGGAGAGCTCCTTCTCTTGCTTCCCTTGTTCACCCCAAACTCCATCTTCTCCACAACAACATCCTCATACCATCACATTCAACCTCCATCACTTTGTGAGAACCGGCCACTCCTTTTGGATTGGGGCCGTGTTTCTTTTCTGGCAGCAAAACTTAGGGCCGGTACCCTCCTTTTGGATTGGGACCGAACTTCCCTTCGTTGGACGCGGCAAAGATCTTGTTAGGCGAGTAATTCTCGCTATCCGCTTGCCTTCGTATTTTATTGACTATGCGGGTGTTCTCGCTTGATTTTCCTATTTCGGCGAGTGCTTTTCCTCGCCAAGAACTTGTGTTGTTATCAACAAAGACCATAACTTTTAAATAGCTGTTTATGCTCACTGTTTTACAGTATTAGTCGACTTGCCCAAATCATAAGTCGACTAACCCCTTGAAACGCAGTCTGGTTCCTTGTGACGCAGGCTCCTTTAGTCGACTTGCCCCTCGCATCTAGTCGACTATCTTTCCTTCTGAGAATGCGGTCCTCTTAGACGCGGACTTGACGAGTCGACTATCCATTTTCCAGTCGACTAACGCCATCTCCTGAGACGCGCCATTTCCTGAAACGCGCCATTTTCCTGAGACGCGCTATTTCCAAACGCAACTTGACTAGTCGACTTGATCCTCCTCTATAGTCGACTAACTCCCTCCCTAGTCGACTACCATATCTCCCTAGTCGACTAATCTGGACTGTTTGCTGTGGTTAATCACTCCTCGAACAGGGACCTCATCCTCGGGACTTGTATCATACATTGTTATTCATGACTTGTCACTGGACAAATATCATCTTCCCTTCTCTCTGTTTGCTTCCTAACGCGGATCCCATGCCCGCGTCTTTGTCCTATTCATTTTGCCGTGACGCAGAGTTTTATCCGCGTCCGCGCTTTCCTTGCGTCCTGACTTGAACGCAGACCTCGCGTTTGAGGCATCTTGCGACGCGAACCCCGCGTCTGCTATCCCGCGTCTACTATTCCCGCGTCTACCATTCTTGCGATGCGAACCCCGCGTCTGCTATTTCCTGCGTCTGGTATACTCCTACCTGACACCTACTCATGTTGTACTACCTGTTCCCGTCAAGCCCTGAATGGAACTAAGTGCCACACGGGACAAAGTGCCACATCACACTCGTGGTGGGGGCCACCTCTTGAATCCGTGGGGGCCACCTCTAGAATCCATCCCCTCAGAGCAAAGTGCCACATGGAACAAAGTGCCACACCATACCCGGTGGGGGCCACCTCTTGAATCCGTGGGGGCCACCTCTTGAATCTGCAGGGCCATCTCTTGTTTATACCTGATTCCTGTTATGACTCCTGTTATGATCCCCATTCCTGATCATGTCCTGCTTACTTAATATACTATTATAATTAGACAACTTGCACCGGTTTGGGGGAAACTGATGGGCCCTGATTAATCATGTTCATGGTGGCACTATCGAGTCACGCGTGGCCACATACTTGAGGGATCACCTGGCGGCCACCAGGGATTCCGTGGGGTGTGCTGGCACCCCTACTCCTGATATTCATGCCGGGTATGCACACGCCCTAGACCTATTTCTATGGGATCTGCGATACTCTATTCCTGTTCGGGCGACCATAAGTCCCGGTACCTAGCGGTACGTTCCGGCTCAGCACCGTATACTCCTGAACCGTTGTCCCGGGCATGTACGGGGCCCATCCAGAACATGATTCATCGAACTTTAATCAGTTTCCAAATAACTTGCTCTATAAGTTGTAAGTAGAAGTATGTGTAATGGGACGCATACTAAAGCCTACAACTTAGACAGCCTAATCATAATAATAATTCTAATATGTCTCCGCCGCATTGTTTTGTAACTCGAGCTGTACGTGTTCAGGTTACGGTGACATGAGGTAAAGGTATATAGATGAGGGTTTCCTTGTTTGGATTATTCCTTCGATGTACTAATCTCATGAAGCCATGACCTAGACCTGTACAATTGGATTTACTCGTAATCGGTTTTTATTCTGTTTTATCGGTTTATAGATAACTAGTGTTGCCCGATCTACCTTACTTCTTATCTTGTTACACTATGGATGCTTGTTATGATTCCCCGTTATGACACCTGTATTGGACTCCTGTTATGATTCCTGTTATGCCCGTTATGGACTCCTGTTATGATTCCTGTTATGACTCTCGTTATGTACTCCCGTTATGCTTGTTATGATTCCGGTTGTTCTTGTTAGGAACTCCTGTTATGTCTACTGTGTGGTTTGCAACTCGGGTTGTATGTGCTTGGATTACGACGATATGAGATAAAGGTATATAGATGAGGGTTTCCTTGTTTGGATTATTCCTTCGATGTACTAGTCTCATGGAGCCGTGACCTAAGCTTATGCAATCTGTTTTACTCGTAATCGGGTTTTACATCGGATTTCCTGTTTCATGATGATTATGTTATACCTGTTCATACCTGCTATGCCTGTATACACACTTGTGCTCATCCTTGCTCGCCACTTGGCTTTTGCTTCACCACTCGCCTGGGGAGTTTCATCTGACTCCCCTGGATCCTCATGTCCAGGTTCTGGAGCTTGGAGCCTGTGGATTCTCCCTGTTGCTGATCAGGGTGGCGCAGCGGTAGCGTGAACCTTCAGCAGACCGTTCAGAGTTCCATCCTTCCAGGCCCCCTGTGCGCCTCTCGAGTTTTCCCTTAGTAAACTCGTGAGTGCCATTTATACTGTTTACTCATGTATATCTCTTGTATTCCCGCAATTGCGCCATTCTGGTGATGTAATATTATTGTAATATCGGATCACCTCTGGTGATAACTTTGTAATTGTACTCATGTGTTGGAATGTATAATGCACCACTTGCTTCCGTACTCTGATTCTTGCCTGTACTGATGCTTAGCGTATATACATGAGGGTATTTCTGACCCGCGTATATACGTTGCAGTAACGTCTCCGTACCAGCGGGATCGGGACGTTACAAATTCATTCTAAAGCTAGTAGCAGAGATCAGAGTACGCAGCGGAATCGTGGTGGATTATGATGTGCAGAGAAGCGATGTGAAGCTTGTTTGTCTTCTCTTTTGATTTCGAATTCTTTTATTATCCCTGCCCTATAGAAATTTCGAGGATGAAATTTTATAAGGTGGGTAGAATGTAATAACCTTAATTAATAATACTGTATTTTTATTTTTCTAGAGTATTTAATTTAATTTTAGATTATTATTTTTAATTAACTTGATTTATAGATATTATTATTATTAAATATAAAAATTATTTTTAAGATGATAAATGGTAATTTGGCTTTATATATTATTACCATTATTTCTTATTAATATTTTAGTTACTCATTGCTATTATTCTAATATTATTCCTATTATTAACTGATATTATTAGTGCCAGTTATTACTTTTATTATTTTTCATTATGATTACTATTATTATTGTTAATATTACTTGTTGTTATTAGAGTTTATTATTATTATTTAATATTATGGTTATGTAATATTACTAGTATTATTATTTTTAGGGATATTTTTCTTGATCCCATACCTATTCCTATTTCTCTGCCCATTACCCTATATTTATACCTATACCCATATCCGAAACCCACCAACCCACTACCCAATATCCAACACCCTATATAATAATCCATTTAACCATACCCTAACCCTAATCTAAATTCCCCCACCATCATTTACAGGCCGCTCCGTCCCCCAAAAAAATCCCAAACGTTAATCTCCTAAAATTCCCCGATCTCTCCAAATTCTCCAAGAATTATCACCCCTCGTCTCGGAGGAGGATCAAAAAAAAGCAAGGGAGTTCGTTTAGGCCAGTGGAGATTAGAGAGACCTTAGATCCTGGGGCTGTAGTGACACAGCGGGAAGATCTCATTCGGAACCATACATTTTTCTCAACAGACTCAAGGTTTCTTCCTGATACTGCTGTGTGGACTTTCCATGTTCTTCTCCTTCTAGTCACATTTTGTTGGCAAGTCCAGGAAACATAATGAAGGATGCAGGACAATTCTATTCTAAGCTCTTTTGACTGCAAGAGAGCGAATGCATCTCACATGGGGGTCATGTAGTGATTTTTAAATCTTTGGAGCTCTTTGCAGACCCAAGCTTCCCTTCACTCCGGCCATCCGCAAGTACTCCGGTAGCCCGCGATCTCCTATGGGGTAGCCCGATCCCCTCAGCGAGCACTCCGACGAGCTTCAACATCATCTGATTCCTCCGTCGGAGCCGTGAACCACCCCGGAAATCCGCCGAGTCCCGCACTGTGCCCGTTGCCATTAGTCTCTCTTTGTCTCACTGTAACATTTTCAAATGGGCAGTTATGATAACGTATGTGTGTATTTGTATATGTAATGTGGTTATAAGGGGCATGCATGCAATGTGAGGGGGTGTGTGTGTGTAAATAAGTATACATTTGCATGCATGTGGTGCTGGTGTGATTTATGCATGCATGAGTGTGTGTGAGTGAATTAATGTGTGTATGTTATTATAATGTGCATATTAGTTTATGTTGTGTGTGTAATTATATATTAATATGTATTAATGCTTGGGTGTATGCATGAATACGTGTATGTACAACTGCGTGATTAATGTTACCAGTAGTGTTCATCTATCTATTCGTATTATTTCATGTTATTATATGACATATTTTACCAGTATGATTACCTGTACCATTTCATATGATATCAGTGATTGTACACCTTATGTATTTCGTTGATATGAGAAATTATTGGCATCATTTCATTTGTTGGTAAATCGCCATTGTTGGCTTAGATCTATTATTGATATACCATAGACGGGACTTGATCTTGTAAGTGACCTAGTGGTGATAAATCTTAGAATATAGGTATATTGATCTTGAGGCTGATTGATTGATGATTGAGGACTAGAGATTCATATTTTATAGTATTTATCGGACAAATTGTTTGGTGACTATTCCGACTAGAACTGTTTTGAAACGTGTTAGATTTGACAGTGCCCTATCGACAGACTATTTACCGATATATGGATATGTATGAATATGATTCTCTAGACACTGATGTATGTGATGGGACTAATTTTTGAACTGTTTAGAACTATTATTTTTGGATTATCGCATTGGTGAGTTTGACTGACATATTGATGACCTTATTGATATTGACTACTAGATGTAGAGGTGATCTAGATTCCATGTTGATCGAGGATGTTACACTTTTAGTTATGATCTTGATTAATTTAGATATCGATGATTGAATAAATAGGAGATCTTTATTAATAAGATGAAATCTTGGACTTGAATCTGTCGGTAGATTGATTGGATTGGAGTTGACTTGGGGGTTGAGGAATAGACGTTGATTGGGTGGACTTGATCTGGTGGATTTTAGACATATATATACTTGATATGTTACTTGAGTTTTGGGATCTCGTGATTGACCTTGATAGTGGTGAGAGCGTGTGTCGATTTTGATCGGATTGGAGTGTGGGAGATCTGATTAGATTGTGTTAGAACAATTATTATTTCAATTATTGAGATACATATATATTGGTGATGTTTACCGTATCGATACTTGACGTGGATTGATATTTGACATTCAGGAAGACTCTTGAGGCTATGGTTCATGATAACTATTGAGACTATGGGTAAACGGATAAGCTATTGTTATATGCAGTACAGGTATATGAGATGTTGATCGGTTCTATAAGAGATTGTACATTGACTAGATGATGCAGGACTGTCACTGTATTAAATTCATGTTAATGAAAGTTACTGGGAAAATATTGTTTGACCGTAATACCCTGTACAGTCCTATTGTTTATCGTATACATGGTTACTATTACCATTCACTGTTACTGATATTGTTCACCGTGTATATGATTATTGTTGATTGTTGTGCTGTACCGTTACTGTCACCGCATCGTCCCAGCATTTTAAGTAACATGGATATTGATTGTCTTAACTGAATTAATAATAATGTAAATGGACAACTTACACTGGGATCAGGAAAATTGATAGAGGAGACATCGTCTGTTTTTTGGGTGGGCCTAGGATATAGGTTGCGCAGCCGACTTACGGTTCCACTGCAGGGTTCCGGGAGATGACTGACATCCCATCTGTTTATTGTTCCACAGTGTTACTGTAAGTTTACTGTTCCACAGTGATACTGTAAGTACTGTTACTGTTACTGACTACCTGGAAGTAGAGCCTGGTTCAGCGTCAGGCATCTGGGCCGTGGTCCTGTGTATGTACGGACCCACCTAAAGTATGGACAACGTCTCCAACCAATCAATTTCAATAATTTAGGACTTCGATTGACACGTGTGATAGACGTAGTATGGGATGCGTCTATTACAGGTGACAATTGGTGTTCACTGACATAACTAATAATGATAAACTGTTATAATGTATTGTGACTGACCGAGATTGTACATACATAAACTATGATAGATATATAATTGTACACATGACCAGATTGTACGTCAGACTAGTGACATACGCTAGGTTACACATTTTGACATTAGTTGTTTCCCTTTTTATCATGATATCAGTTATATATCGTTCGTAGCTTTGTTCTTGATATTGATGATTTGTTATTTTTTATTTTAGTTTATCATGTTGTTATTTCTTACATTATTTTATGCACGAGCACCTTCTCTTTTACACACACAATCATTAGGTCACTTCTGACGACTCTGAATTGTACGTCCAGATACTGAATGTTTTATGCTTTTGTTCAGGTGTTCGTTGAGTTCGTATGCTTCACGAGGAGTTAGAGTTTCTCTCTTTTGATTCTGGTATTTCTGCCTCTTGTTATTCTCGTTTCTATACTTTCTTGAGTTCATGTATATCAGATTATGTCTTTATTCCAGTTCTTTTTATATGATATCATGCGTGGATGCTTATATGTGATATTGCAGTGACCGTTGATTTATTTTGTTTAGATTTATAGCTTGTTAATATTACTTTAAGCTTAGCGTTTATACGTGGGGTATTTTCCTCGCGTATACGTCGCCGACTCTCGTCGTGACTTTGTTTCCATGTATTTGGGAAGCGAGGCATGACAATACTTATATATACATGTTCAATTAGTAACATCCATGCATGCATAATTACACACATAACTTGACAAAAGAGATAGCAGAGAGAGAAAAGAAGAAAGGAGGAAACTCACATAATAATGTGGTGACTTGCGGCGGGCCGACGGAGGCTCCGGCGGAGGCCGTGGAGGATGACGACGATAGAGGATCTCGTCGGGAAGGCATGGGTGCGTTCGCGCTCGCCGATGGTGATCAACGACGACACACGGAGAGACGGAAGATGGCTCGAAGGAAGATGTCTCACGAAGTGCTTGGCTAGTGTTGGCTTGCCTTGGTGGATTTTGGGCACAGCAAGGGGAGAACTAGATTGGTGTTAGTTTGACATGGAGGCATGGCTGTCGAGTGTGATGAGGGATGGAGGCATCGCTCGGCCATGGGAGGTCGCGATGATGGTGGTATGCCCGCGCTCCAACGATGATCGGGACTCTTGCTGGAGAGAGGGGAGACCGGCCAAGGGAGTTTGCAGGCCAGGTGCAGCTGCTGAGGGCACTGACGTGCGCCGGGGCTTAGGGGTGAAGGTTGGGGTGCTCTGGCAGAGTTCCGGCGATGAGGAGGCGCACACGGGGAAGTTCTGCGGCCATGGTGGGCCGGCATGAACATGGAGGGGAGATCATCACAGCCAGCAAGGGGAGAAGCTTGGGTGATATGCTTGGCCACACGCGGAGAGGAGCATGGGCTGTTCTTGGAGGGGAGGATGTGTGGTTCCATGGGTGATGGAGAACTGGGTGCTTGGGCTGTGAAGAAGGGGAAAGGGAAAGCGACAAAGGAAAGGAGCTCCGGGGTGTTGCCATGGCCTGCGGAGGGGTGCTCACGGCTCCGATGAAGGTCCAGAGAAGAGGGAATTTGCTCGGCCGTGGCTGGGTTGGGGGCGCCAACCTTGGGGGTTGGAGTGCCGCGACAGCAGTAGGGGAGATAGAGAGTTTGTTAGATTAGGGTTAGGGTAGGATTAGTGATGATGATATGGAGATTATATTAGAGTTAGATAATGGGTTGTGGGTAACGGGTTTGGAGATTATGGGTAAGGATAATGGATAGGCTAAAGGGTAAAAAGGATGGATCAATAAATACCCACACTAAAAGTAATAATAATGGTAAATAATAATAAAAACAACCAGCAATAATATAATAACAAAAATATTAATAACTTACAAAATAATCATAATAATGAGTAGTAATTATTAATAAACACTAATAACAATAATTAATTATACTAATAATAATAATAACACTAATAGTAATAACAATAAATCATAATGAAAGAATAATAATAATAATAATAATGAAAATAACTACTACTAATATTAACAACTAATAGAAATAAAAATAATAATAATTAGTAAAAGAAATGTTAATGAAAAATAATGGTAAATATAAGGCCAAATTACCATTTACTATCTCAAAATAATTTGTATATTTAATAATAATAATAACTAAAAATTAAGTTAATTAATAATAATAAAAATAATTAGTAAGCAATCAGTAAAGTACAAGTATCAGGATGACATGCAATACCTAACTTTAAGAGTAATGCGATCAATTTGGGATACAATCAGGTGTCATGTATCTATCACAGTCTATATATATATACATATATTTATATATATCAAGTGGATAGAGTCAGTCAGTACTAGAGTCAGATGTCCAATCAGGTCCAGTGTATCACCGGGTGTCCAACATACATACATGTAGCAGGCAAAGACAATCAGTTAAAGTACATTATTATTAATTATGTCAGCGAACACCAATTGTCATCTGTAATAGACGCATCCCATACTACGCCTACTACACATATCAATCAAGGTCCTAAGTTATTGAAACTGATCGGTTGGAGATATTGTCCATACTTTAAGTGGGTTCCGTACATACCTGGGACCACGGCCCAATCACCTGACGCTGAATCAGATCCTACCGCTAGTTAGTCAATAACAATAATAATGTGAACAATTCGGGATGCAGTTATCCCCCAAAACCCTGCAGTAGAACCGTATCTCGGCTACGCAACCTGTATCTTAGGTCCACCCAAAGTACAAACTCTATCTCCTTCATCAATTTTCCTAATCCCGGTGTAAGTTGTCTATTTACATTATTATTTAAAGCAATCAATAATCATGTTATTTCAATTACTGAGATGATATGGTGACATTAACAATATCAATGATGTAATAATAATAATGTGGACAATATTGCCGTGTAAATGGTATAACAATAGAACAATGCATATGTTATGCTCTGACAAAATTTTCTCAGTAACTTTCAATAACTGAATTAATACAATAACATATCTAGATACTGCTCAATAGATAGTTTCATCTAGAATTGGTCAATATCCCATCCATCTGCACTAGGATACAATAGTAACTGACACATCAACTTATGGTCTCAATTCAATCATCATGAACATTAAGATTAATTCATATCAAAGTAATATGGTACAGTAAATTACCATCTCAATGAATTACTAATCAGTTCTCTCGCCCTATCAATCTACTCTCATCCTCAAGTCATCGATATATGCATCCTCTAAGTCGCTGATATATCCAAATTTTAATAACTGAAATAACTACATATTCTGATACATCTAATCAAATCCCCACACTCCAATCTGATCAAGATCATCACACACTCACTCTATCAAGGTTAATCATAAGATCCCAAAACTAAAGTAACATATCAAGTATATATATATATTTATCTAAAATCCACCATGTCAGGTCAACCCAATCAACGCCCATTCCTCAACCTTCAAGTCTATCGACAAGTTCAAATCCAAGATTTTATTCTATTAATAAAGATCTCCTATTTATTCAATCATCGATATCCAATCCAATCAAGATTATAACTAAAAAGTGTAACATTCTCGATCAACATGGAATTTAGATCACCTCTACATCTAGTAATTAATATCAATAAGGTCGCTAATACATCAGTCAAACTCATCAATGCAAAAATCCATAAATAATAACTCCTAACAGTCCAAAAGTTAGTCCTATCGTATACATCAATGTCAAGGGTATTATATTCACACATATTCATGTATCGGTAAAATAGTCTGTCGATAAGATAACGTCATATTTAACACGTCCTCAATATCCAAAAGAGTTCTAGTCAGAATAGTCATCAAACAATTTGTCCAATAAATACTATACATAAAATATGAATCTTAACCTCAATCATGTATCAATCAACCTTAAGATCAATATATTTATATTCTAAGATTTATCACAACTAGGTCAGTTACAAGATCAAGTACGGTCTATGGTATATCTACTAGGCCTAAGCCAACAACGCGAATTATTAACACATGAAATGACACCAATAAATGCTCATATAAACTAATACATAAGGTGTACGATCAAAGATATCATATGAAATGGTAGGGTAATCATACTGGTCAAATATATCAGACAGTCAAATGAAATGATACAAGTAACATATAAATAATATTGACAACGAGAAATAAGGAAATGATACAAGAGCAAACACTCACATGAAATGACGCAGTTTTGAAACCGAATCATCGTCTGGTCTTCACTGCACGAACTAGTAGGGATCTCCGGATCATCCCATGGGTCGGTCTCTGAATTGCCCGTGTATAGGGTCCATAACGAGCACAACTTCGAATCTCCCGTAACGGGTCTGAGTCTTATGTTATCGGGTTCGGATCTCACAAATGGGTCCGAAATGCTGCAACACGCAACCGAACATATGAACTTACACGAACATACACCCGTACACGTGTACACGAACATATACGTGTACACGAACATACATACATATACTATAACACCCCGTTCCTGGAATACGTACTTAGATACGTATTCTGATTTTTCTATCATATTTCTTTGATTTATTTTATATTTGTTTTTGTTTTATGATTATTGGTGTGATTATTTTGTATTGGATCCGGATTTGTGATTCGGAGTCAGCCCTAATCTGAACTAGGGGCCCGATCCTAGTGTATTGCTCGATTTAGCCTTTCTGATAGTCTGATTTGATCGATTTCAGTTTCAAATATCATTTTCTAATATTTTAGATTTTTATGATTTTCTGAAAATTTTCAAAATTATTTGCAAAATCTTCAAAACCACTGTCGGTCGGCATCGCTGACTGATTCCCGAATTTTTAGTTTTCAAATAGAGTTAAATGTTTAGAAACGGCTTTCGTATTACTTCTTAAAATCTTATTTTCTAATAAAAAATTTTTTTGATATTTTTCAGAATTTATCGAAAATCTACCGGTTTTGGTGTCGACTAGTATCGCTGGAAGATTTCAGCATTTTTAATTTGAAAATTATATTAAATTTCTTGAATCTGATTTCACTAGGCATCTTAAAATAATATTTTCTATTTTTGAGAATTTTTCAGAGCGATTCTGAAACAGTTAATTTTTACTCTATTTAAATAATATTATTTTTCCTTCTCACTTCGGGGCTGTTTGGATTCAAGGAATTGGGTAGAAGTGAGAAAGTGGGAAGTGTCTCTTCTCATTTCCACTCTTCATCCAAACACCAGAAAAGGAAAATAGAAAAAGTTCTTTTCTTTTTCTCTTTTCTCTTTTACACAACCAATTCCTCACTTCTAGAGTGCTACAGTTAATTTTATGGTCATGTAAATCTCATCTGTAATAAGTTATAGCACAAAACAGTTAATTTTTTGCTCATGTAAATCTCTCTTGCATTCTAATTACAGTCCAATTTTTATTTTCTTAATTAATTTTATTTTAATATTATTTTGTGGTCAACTTTGTGGTCAACTTTTCCACTTCCACTTCCACATTACCATCCAAACACCGGAAAAGACATAACATTTTACAAACCGCACTTCCCAACAACATCCAAACACAGGAAAACTTACTAACCAATTCTCAAGTTCCCAAGGGAACTATTACCACTTCCTCACTTCTTCACTTCCTCACTTCCACTCTTAACCAAACAGGCCTTTCATTTTCTTTCTTCATTTCTTTTTCATTTTCGTTTCCACAAGTCAACCCACTGACCATCCCACTCCCCATCCCATCACTTGCCAATTCCATCCCCCATCCTAACATTATCTCCCCTTTTATTTTCAACAAACTATCAATCAATCTCTCTCTATCTTTCACCCTCACTCTCTCTTTTCTCTCTTTATTTCTCTCCCCCCTCTCTCTCCCCCCTGACTCCACCATGGCCGGCCACCTCTGGCACCACCTCTGACGCACCTCCCCTCCCGCCATCCTCCGGCCACCACTAAGCCACCCCACTCTATCACCTTTTCTTGTTTGCAGAGGGAAAAATCTCGCGGTAAAGTTTCCTTGAATCAATTGAAAGTTTACAACGGATTAATACCCCGATTACAAGGGAGGGAGGATGTTGAGTCTTGAATCCTCTCTTTGTTTAGTGCTGGGTTCTTCAAGTGGCGGTGGGAGAGTGAATCTTGTTCTCCGTTGACCGGATGACCGTCGGGATCGTCAGGGATCTTCTCTTTGGCTTGTAGAAGGAGTAGCACAGCTCTGTCTACCAAAACTCTCAAAGAGAAGGTAGGCAAAGTGCAACTTGTATGTAGCAAGCTTGCTGAAGAGTTTGAGCTCTCTCCTGCTTCTCTCTCTGTCTGCCTGTTGTCGTCCTTCTTTCTCTGTCTGTGTCCGTCTGTGTGTTCCTCTCATAGTGACGGGGCTATTTATAGAGGTTCCAGGGGTGAACGTGCCCCCTAAAAACGCTCCACAATGAGGGGCTGACCTCCCCGCTATGTGGGCGGTGAGTGGCCCCATAACCAGGGCGGTTATAACCGAGACGTGGGCCTTGGACCCTCGCGCCTTGGGGTTGAGACGCGGGTGTCGAGCCCACGCGCCTTGAGGTGAGACGCGGGTGTCGAGCCCACGCGCCTTGATGCTGAGACGCGGGTGTCGAGCCCACGCGCCTTGATGCTGAGACGCGGGTGTCGAGCCCACGCGCCTTGATAATGAGACGCGGGTGTCGAGCCCACGCGCCTTGATGCTGAGACGCGGGTGTCGAGCCCACGCGCCTTGATGGTGAGACGCGGGTGTCGAGCCCACGCGCCTTGATGGTGAGACGCGGATGTCGAGCCCACACGCCTTGATGGTGAGACGCGGATGGCCATCATTAGCCCTGCGTCTAGAACTTGGAACTCTGCTTTTTTAATGGCTTGTCTTCTAATGATTTTTAGACAGCCTACAGAACCCCCTCCAAAGTTTTCGATATTCCGCAGTTAACTGGGACGGATTTCGAAATACTTTGGACTCTAGCTGAATTCACCTCTATGACTGACTGTTAATGCTCCGGGTTGATCTTATCTGGAGTTGGTCTTCGTGAGTGTACTGTTGAACTCTTTGAGGCCACCAGAGTTGATCGTGTTGAGTGTTTAGATACACAGTCTAAACCTCCCCGATTGCTTTTAGTCTGTCATGGACGCGCTTTAAGCCAGGAGTGGACGATCGTCTGCTTGTGCCAGTGTACTGTTGAAACTGATTCGCAGAAGCAAGGACTGAACGCCAGTTCTTTTTGAAGAGCAGAGATAGTACTGCTTTAAAGACGCGACTTTTCATGGGGTGCGTCTTTTGGAAATGGAAAACGCGACTGATATTCCATTAGGCAGACGCGATGCTAGGCCGGATTGGAAGGACGCGAACTTTGGAGAGACGCATCCTTAGAGTATGGACGCGACTTTCTGGACGCGACTATGGCTGTGCTGACGGGACACGTCCATCAAAGAGGCGCGCATGTTGAGTCCGAATCCGTGCCATGTCATGAGTGCACCGCCACTTGTTCTGGGGAACCGTCGGGACATCACCTTTTGGCGCGCGGACTTCCCGGTTCATTAAATGATCTGTTCCACGCGTCAGACTCCTATTGGACTTTGACGGTCGTGCGGTCATTAAGGCCGACGGTTTTGATTAATGAACCATTAATGACAGTTATCAGGGGCTGCCTATAAATAGGGGTTCCTTCTCTCCCTTTAACAGTCCATACTGTGTTCTTTTTGAGAGCGAGTGCTCTGAGAGTTTCTGTCTTCTCCCTTCGAGGACTTCACCAGGGGTTTGCCTCCATGGATGAAGATGACCCAGAGCTTTCATGCTTCTGTTTGGTCTCTTCAGAAGATCACCACTGTCAAGTGATTTCAATAACAGAAAGCGTCTCTCTGAACACCTTTTATGTCCGCGCTTCGATGCAGAGAGTTACACTCTTAATAGAGGCCTCTGCGGGTACGCCTTCTTGGTTTGGCTTGACATTTTTAACTCAACCAGGTTTGAACTTTGATATCTCTTAAAGAGATATTATCATTTGGATGAAGTCTTAGTTGGTGCATTCCTTTTCTGGAATTTGCGCCATCGACTTGAACTTCTCTGGACGCGAGCACAGAAGTCTTTGGCACTTGGCGCTGGCTTTGCTCATGAAGCTCGCGTTTTAAGGCCACTGACTTGGATGAATTCCAACTCGGGTTGAAGGTTTCAAACCCGAATCTTGCAACTCCTGTTCCTCCAACAGAGAGATGGCAATTTTTTGGCGTCTGATTCTCTGCGCGCCTTAAACGCGGATGTGGAATCAGGTCGCGTTTGAATTCTGTGTGTATCACAGTCTTGCTCGCGTCTGTTTCTGCCACCGCGAAAGTTTGACTCACTGCGTGGGTCATTTCCGCGTCTGCAGTCTTCAGCAATAACCGCGTTTGTGACTTAGTCTTCTTCTGTCGAAGTGTACTAAGTTCTGAATTGTCTAATTCCCTTGTTTGCTTCTTGCAGGTAGGCTTGATCGTCCTTTTTCAGGTTCGCTGGGCCCTGGAAGAATATTTCGGCCGGTGAATTTGTTCGATGTTCATCCACAAGGAAGAAATCATAGTCTCCGTCGTCCACAAGGGAAGAAATCACGATCCCTGACGGGGACTTAACCCTCGCCAAGATCTCTTTGAACTCGACGCATCAGTCATGCCTGCTGGCAAGGGATGGTCAGGGTGAGTATGGCGGCGAGGGGGTTACGGTGGGTATGGTGGCAGATAGCATCCCCTTCCTCTCTCACCCCAGAAGTGACATCGAGGACTCTCCATGTCTGCTGGATGGCCTGCTGGGGAAAGAGATGCTCATGAATGAAGGGTTGCAGGCTTTCTGCTGCCACCGGACCTCAAGAACACCATTGCTCTTAGCTTAGTCAGCTAGGGCTCTTTCGATGTTTACATCATGCATCGTGGTGCAACCAGCTTCTAATCGTTGCCACAATGTCTGATTCTATTTTGGCGCCCTTCCAAACATCTTGCACTTGGAATCAGATGCGGCTTCAAGGAGTGAGTACGGCCTCTGAGAGAGACAGGGACTTCTTTGTACTCCTTAAATGTAACACTCAATCTTACTGTATAAGAGAGCGTTTTGTATCACTTTCATGTATCACTTTCATATGCCTGGATATAAATAAAAGTGACATTTTTCTTTTGTCTCTTCTATTGTCTTGAACCTTTTGTCTTCAGTTAGACGCATAGAAGCAGAAAATCTTTGACTTCGTCAAAATTATGATGATAATCTTAATAAGTCAAATTTTGTAGGGAAAGATCCTATTTCAGGAACTTTCATAATACTGTCAGAGGTGTAATATTAACTTGACAAGAGATAGGATAATTTTGTGGACCTGTCAATCTATAAAGGAGAATGACAAGTGAAACTCGTACCCCCAGGGAAAATGGGCCTTTATCAAGGTTTAGGATTTACTTGATTAAGCTCAGCTGGGGATTTGAAGGAAAACACTGTTAATGGTGTAGTATTAACCTAACAATATTTTTAGGTAGACTTGTTATTCTGTTGAAGAGAATGACAAGTGAGACTAGACTCGCAGGGAATCTAGGAAAATCTTTACCGTTAGAGGTGTAATATTAACTTAACGGATTGAAAGTTGTCTTGCCAGAAGTGTGATGTTAACTCGACAAGAATGTGAATCAGAGGTGTGATATTAACTTGATTCAGAAGCATTCCAGCTTTCGTTTGGGAAAACTGAAAGTGTCACTGACATAGGTGTGATGTTTAACTTGCCAGTGATGGTAATGCTAGAGGTGTGATGTGGAACTTAGCATTGGTCATCTCAACTCCTATACGGAAGTTCGAGGGAAATTCATTGTCATAGGTGTATTGTTGAACTTTAACAATGACTTAGATGCTAGAGGTGTAGTGTTAAACTTAGCATCGTTCATTTCAGCTTCGATATGGAAGTCTGAAGGAAAGTGACTGTCAGAGGTGTAATATTAACTTGACAGAAGCTTGGTGTACTGTTTAGAAGTATAATGTTAACTTAAACAGTAATTTTGTCAGAGGTGTGATATTAACTTGACAAGAATTGATTTGCAATATGAGCAATTTGAGGACTTGTCATCCTATTGATGAGAATTGACAAGTGGAGTTTGGAATGTCAGAGGTATAGTGTTAACTTGACAACAACTGTATTTTGTAGACCTACCATTCTGTGGATGAGAATTGGTAAGGGATTTTGGAGGGGAGAGTGGAACTAAGTCCACTTAGGATTTTTAGCAAACCCTCAGCTATCAACGGATTTGAGGTGCCTTTACCAACTACCGTTTGAGTTGGGCTAGCCATGCTATTCCCCTCAGCATGATGAGTTGTCGAAGACTTATGTTGGGCTTAAAAGCCAACATTTTCCTCTATCCTTAGCCGTCGGAGGCGTCGGATGTTTTATCAGAGGTGTACTTTTAACTTGATCAGCGGAAGAATACCATTTAAGGATAGTATTTCTTCAAGAACCTGCCATTGATAGGCATCATGAGTGTATCGCCATTTGAGGTTATGAGGCGATATGATCCATTCGAGTAGACTGACTCTACTACGAATGGTCCTTCCCATTTGGGTTGGAATTTTCCTTTTGTCTTGTGCGTCATCACCATGGGTCTTCTGACGGCTAAGACAAGATCGCCTTTCCTGAAAGTCCGTACCTTAACTTTCTTGTTGAAGGCTCTGGTAATTCGGGCTTGGTAAAGCTCGATTTGTTGTTGGGCCTGCAAACGCTTATCATCTAAGGCCTCCAATTCCTGGAGTCGCTGTCGATGCTTCTCCTCGGTTGTCATCTCCGCTGTCAAGGCGACGCGTAGAGATGAAATTTGGATTTCCAGTGGAAGCACGACTTCACACCCATAAACCAAAGAAAATGGCGTGGCTTTAGTTGGGGTTCGCACAGTTGTGCGGTAAGCCCATAAGCATTCACCCAGCTTGTCGTCCCAATCACGCTGACTTTTCGAGACGAATTTCTTGAGAAGCTTGCCAATAGTCTTGTTGAAAGCTTCTGCGAGGCCGTTAGCGGCAGGATAGTATGCCGTTGAGGACACACTCTGGATTCTGAACTTGGCACAGAATCTCTGGAATGCCTGGCTGA
Source organism: Agave tequilana (assembly GCA_038442645.1). NCBI lineage: Eukaryota > Viridiplantae > Streptophyta > Magnoliopsida > Asparagales > Asparagaceae > Agave > Agave tequilana. Next base: position 94,147 of record JAVJIF010013391.1, on the reverse strand, counting down.
TGAACTGGGGTCCATTGTCATGGACAATTCGCCGAGGTACACCAAAACGGTAAACGACGTGATGCTTCATGAACTTGATCACGTTAAACGATTTTACCTCTTTCAAAGGAATGGCCTCAGCCCATTTAGAGAAATAATCGGTTATCGCCAGAATAAACCGATGTCCTTTGATGATGGTGGGCTGATAGGTCCAACCACGTCCATCCCCCACATTTCAAATGGCCAGGTAGAGGCCGTAGAGTGAAGGTACCCTGGTGCTTGATGGATGAAATCGCCGTGCACTTGGCAGGCGCGACATCTCTTGGCATAAGTGATGGCATCGGCAATCATCTTGGGCCAGTAGTAACCCAATCTTTGGAGTCGATGTGCCAATTTTGGGCCGGGTTGGTGGGCTCCACACATGCCGTCGTGGGCTTCTTTCAATATCTCTTGAGCCTCCTTTGGTGAGAGGCAGCGGAGCAAGACCCCGTCATGCGATCGACGATACAATGTTCGTGTAATCGCATTGTAGTAAAATTTAGGGGCTTTCCTTCGAATGGCAGCCGCTTCCTTGGCGTCCTCAGGCAGGATGCCATACAAGACATAGTCGATATAGGGGAATCGCCAGTCTTTAAGCTCTGGCCCGGTTGACAATTCCAGCGCTTCTTTGCCTCGATACTCTCCCTTTGACTCCTGATAGTGCTTGAGAGCAATTCTCGGGCAATACAGGTCGTGGCTGTAGACGAATATCTTCTCCATTGCTCCAGCTGGAAGAGCTAAGGAGGCCGCGAGGGACGCCAGTGCATCTGCATGCGCATTTTGCCTGCGCGGTACATGATCGATGTAGAAGTTTGTGAACCTCTCGGCCATGTGGATAGTTGCGTTGTAGTAGGGTACTAGGTCCTCATGTCTGACTTCGTACTCCCCGCGAACTTGGCTGACAATGAGTTTAGAATCACCGTATACCTCGAGATTTTTAATGCCAATCTCATCGGCGAATTGCATCCCGATCAAAAGAGCGTTGTATTCTGCTACATTGTTGGAGCAAGGCTCAGTTAGCGAGACAGCTCGAGGAATCATATAGTTCTGTGGCGAGACGAGTACTACTCCTACCCCCGCTACGATGTGTCCTTTTGGGCTTGTTCTGGATGCACCGTCAAAGAAGAGTTGCCACACTTGACTTTCGAACGATGTCTGAGTTAGGCAGGCTTCAGCGACCTCATCTGGGAGATCCTCGTAGACTTTGGCTGCCCTCGGATCTGGGTGCTCAGCTAGGAAATCCGCCACCGCTTGTCCCTTAATAGCCTTTTGTGGTAAAAAGTGCATCTCATATTGGGATAGCAATATGGCCCATTTTGCCAGCCGGCCATTCAATGATGAAGGCTTAGTCATAAGTAACCTCAGGGGGTTGACTTTTGATATGACGTTTATAGTTTGGCCTACCAGATAGTGCCGCATTTTCTGAATGGCGAACACTAATGCCAAACATTCCTTCTCGATTGGGTTGTACCGATGTTCGGCTCCGATCATTGTTCTACTCAAATAGTAGATTGCTTGTTCTTGCCCTTGATCATCATTCTGAGCTAGTAGAGCTCCCAAAGAATGATCCATCGCTCGAACGTACACCAGGAAAGGCTTTCCGGATACCGGAGCTGCAAGGACTGGTGGTTGAGTGAGGTATTGCTTGATTTCCTCAAATGCTTGTTGACAAGCGTCGTCCCAAATGAACGAGACACCCTTCTTCATCAGCTTCGCGAAGGGTTGGCATCTTCCGGAAAGGTTTGAGATGAACCTGCGGATGTACGCCAATCGTCCTTGCAATCCCCTGAGCTCCTTGAGGCTTCTCGGGGGTTGCATCTCCTGGATAGCGCGGATCTTTTTCGGGTCCAAATGGATTCCTGTGGAAGTTACAACAAATCCTAGGAATTTGCCACTGGCCACCCCCAGGAAGGACTTGGTGGGATTCATCTTCAATTGATGAGCCCGCATGATATCAAAGACAACCTTCAGGTCAACTATGTGATCACCCTTAGTGCGGCTTTTTACCGCGATGTCGTCAACATAACACTCCACCGTTTTGCGTATTTGCTGATGGAAAATGGCATTCATGGCCTTTGATATGTTGCCCCCGCATTCTTCAATCCGAAGGGCATGACGGTGTAGCAATATACCCCTAGAGGTGTCCTGAATGAGGTATGCTTTTCGTCATCAGGATACATTTTAATTTGATTGTATCCTGAGAATCCATCCATGAAGGACATTCATTCGAATCCACAAGTATTGTCAATCATGACATCTGTGATTGGCAATGGGAATTCGTCTTTGGGGCAAGCCTCGTTTAGATCGCGGAAGTCGATGCAGATCCGGATCTTCCCGTTCTTCTTGGCAACTGGGACAATGTTGGCTACCCAGTCGGGATGTTGTTCTTCCCTGATGAAGCCAGAATCAATAAGTTTTCTGACTTCTGATTGAATTGCCTCCATTATTTCTGGACGGAACCGTCGCTGCTGTTGTTTTACGGGTTTTGCGTCCGGATTGATGTTGAAGCGGTGCATAGCCACTTGAGGATCAAGTCCAGGCATGTCCTCGTAATTCCAGGCGAAGACGTCTATATACTCTTGTACAAGAGATATTAGATCCTTCTTCTCCGAAGGTGACAGGCCGTCGCTTATGAAGATGGGCTTAGGATTGGCCTCATCTCCTAGATTGACTTGAACAACCTTGTCTTCTGTGGGTGGCTCGCGCTGTTCAAAGCGGGTATCCCAAAGAGTATTTAAATGTTTGATCCAAGGATCTGTATCAGATTGGATCATTTCTTTATCTTCGTCTTCCAGGTGGCTTGTTGAAACCATGTTCACTGAAAGTTCTCTGAAGATGTTGCCGACACTGACATCCGACTCCCACGATGACGTGCCTGAAGAGTAACTATGACCTGATGGCCCTCCAGAATCAGAGGCTGATGGGATCGGAGTCGATACATAGCCCAACCCCCGGCGCGTCCGATGATAATAATCGGGGGCTTTCCCTTTCGGCACAAAGGATCGAAGTAGCGTTCTCCTTCCTTTGCCGAAGTTCAACCCGGGTCTATTGGTTAGATCGTACCCCATGCACTTCATCATTTTGAGCGCTTTTGGTTCATAATGACCGAACTGAGGGGATTCCTCCTCGCCTTCTGATTCTTCGTGGGGCGTTGGTTCAGACGAGATTCGCCCAAAAAGAATTGGTTTTTGGCCTTTCCGTCTGGCTGGAACCATAAATATAGATTCTTGCGCATTACCATTCTCCTGGTATGTCCCGAAGGATGATTTTACTGGTACATGTAACGATGTCAAAGCATCCATTGCCGACCAGAGGTCATCATCTACATCAGTACTAGTATCTGACGGCACTGAATCAGAAACAAACACAGAAAGATACGCTAAATCTAATTCTTCATTAATGTACCATCCGCCTGCATCATCAGCGGAGGTATTATCAACATCGGGCTTATTAGTGCCCGTCACAGGTGGGTCCAACTCCCACACGCACTCATCTTCTTTTTCAGGCTCAGTGTCAGCCTCATTACCAGAGTCTGGCATCTCTGGTTGCGGGACTTCATCTATTTCTACAGATTCCTGATATAGGAGGGAATCTATGAAATAATTCTCCACTCCTTTGAACGGATGCCTCTCGGCAATCAACGTTCGCGCGTTTCCACTCCCGTCAATGTATTTCATGACTTGGTGGAGAGTAGAGGGAACGATGGAGTTGCGATGAATCCACGGTCGTCCCAGCAGCAAGTTATAGGAGGTGTCAGCATCTATGACGTAGCATGTCACCTCTGACCTCAGATCTCCAATCTGGCATTTGAGCTTGACCTTCCCCATCGGACGGGTACTGTTGGCATTGAACCCATAAATGGTCGTCTGGGTAGGGCTCAAACGGTGAGTAGGAATCCCGAGATGTTGCATGACCCGGCGAGGCATGATGCTCAACGCGGACCCTGGATCTACCTGAATGCGGTTCACTTCAGACGATCCAATATACCCTGTGAAGTACAGGGGTCGATCATGCTTCCCTTTAACCTGCATATCATCTGCTGTGAAGGTAATGCAGGGAGCATTTGGGGAGGTGTGGAGGCAATCCTCTACATCTTCCTCCTTCGGCACCTGGGTCATGAAGACCTCAGCATTTGCCAGAGCTTCTTGTAGAGCTTCTCGGGTTGACTTTGATAGTCTAAGAAGTTCAAACAAGGTAATGCGTGCCGGGATGTTGGCTAGTTGAGCCAGGACATCAAAGCGGTAAGGTGTCGTGGATCCTTCCGCTACACCTTTCGAAAGAACTCGAGAAAACCGAGTTTCTTTATGTTTCTCCACAAGTTGTCTCATGGAGGGCTTGATTGGCTCTACAGCTGGTTGTGGAGGGGTTGCCGCCGTTTCGCCATACTGCTTCAAGTACGGCTGTCCCGAACGGGTTCCCGCCATCGGTTGGTTAGGCTCAGCGGCCAAGACTATTGTTTCCTCCTCGGAATCGGTTAACGAGGGAACATCAGTCTCGGCTTCTCGAGAGGAGGCACACACCACATTGTAGGATGAAGCCTTTGCCTTGCCTTTGGATTTCCTGTTGGTCACAGTAGTCCATTGCTGTTCATTGACAAGGTCAGGGTGGACCCACATGATTTCCCCTTGAGGTGTAGGGACGGGTACCAAGCCTTTCTCTTGCTGCTGATGAGGGTCTGTGTTGACCACTCTCATCTCTCCTCTTGGGATAGGGACTACTCCAGAGGGTGTCGGAGGTTGTCTTCCGAACTGGAGAACTGACGTCACATTGGCCGTCACCTTCTTCTGCTCTGGTCGGAGCTTTAACACTTCTGCGTCAATCAGAGCTTGAAGGATGTCCTTGAAGACGTAGCAACTTTTGGTAGGGTGCCCCAGCATCCTGTGGTACAAGCAATAGGTGGGATTGTCGGTCTTACCGACTTCCTCGGGGCGCCTAGCTTCAGGGAGCTTCAGTCGGTTGCTCTTGTTGAGTAGTTTAAAGAGTGAATCGACATGTTCATCCTTGAAGGAATACTGCTTGTTGGCCCTGAAAACACCTAGAGGGGGGGTGAATAGGTGTAATTGCTAATCTAATGATTCTTTTTAAAACTAAGTATGATGAATGATGCAACGATCTCTCAAAACAAGACTAAGAGCCGAATACCCCGTGAGAGGTTCTGAACTCCTTCCTCCCAATTCCCCTTGAATGGGTTAGAGGTGCGCAATGCAACCTTGTTGTATGAGATATGATCGAACAAGGCAAAGTATGATGGATGAATAGTGAGATGTACACAATATATCACAAGTATCACAAGCTTGAAATAATAGCACAAAGAAAGAAACAAGATCACAAGCAAGTAATTTAAAGCAATATAAAGCAAGAGAAATTTAAAGCAAGAATTGACACAAGGCAATCGCAAACACAAGATATTTGTTTCGAGGTTCGAGCCACCGCTCTACTCCCCGCCTTCACCTCCGTGAAGGGTTTCCACTATCCACCGAGGACGATTACAATGGTCTACCGAAGACCCGAGCACCGAGCTCCACCAAGTACAATAGCCTCTACCGAAGAGGTGTCTCCACAAGAACAAGAAGAAGAACAAGAGTGATCACAACAAGATCACCAAACTCTTTTACAACACTCTCACTCTTTTTACAACTTCACTATAGAATGAGTTAGGGATTTTTGGCTCTATGAAGTGTAGTGAGAAAACTTCAGTTGTAGAGTGATATTAGCAATCAAACACAACTGAAAAACAAGCTAAAAAAGAATTGGAATTGAATTGCTCAAACAAATTTTTCTTCTCTTTTGAAAACAATGAAAACTAGAGTATTTTTCTTAGTAAATAATGAGGACCTATTTCCCTCTATTTATATGGAGAGAATAGGTTAAAACAATTTTCTTTACACCTAATTTGACCTGAAAAAGGTCTCCAACAACTCTTAAAAAGTCTGTTAAAACAGAAAATAAAAACAGATTTCAGAATTGCACCAAAGAGGAAAGAGCCGTTGGGCTCTTGCAGGCGTAGCGATCGACCGGCCGGTCGACCGTTTGCCTTGTTGGCAAAGAGCCGTTGAGCTCCGGTCGACCGCTCGGTCGACCGTCTCCTTCAAAGGAAACACAGTTTCCATAATGCGGTCGACCGGGCGGTCGACCCAAACAAACCGAGAGCAGACCTGCTTTCAGTCGGTCGACCGGGGCGGTCGACCGACAGACGTGCACAAACGTGCACGTCCTGGCTCTGGCGCCGGTCGACCGGGCGGTCGGCCGGTCAGCCTGAAACTGGGAAAAACAGTATTTTTCTGACTTAGAAAATTTTGTAAAAATATTTTGAAATACTTACAGCTAAGTATTATGCAAGAAATAGTCTATACACATGTTTTAAACAAGATATTCAAAATGTAACAAGTTGGATACATGTATATATAAACTAAGGCATAAAACTTAGAAACAAACGTTTTTAAAACATAGAATTTGTAAAGAATAATGTGTGTGTGTGTATCCTAGAGCCAAATATCCTACACTCAAACTTTAACATTATATTCTTACAATGTTCTAGGGACTTCAAGGCTTCAAGAGGGGCTATCTACACATGATCTTCAATTTTGCATCTTGAGCTCAAATTGAGTTGTCTTGAGTCCAAAGCACCTTCCTTTAGGGAAGAAGACATCTATTTGAGATAGAAACCTGAAACACACTTAAACAATAAACAATATTAGTACAAATAACTAATATGTTTTGTAATCATCAAAACACACTAAACATGGGTGATTGTAACCTTGGACCAACAGGCCCGTGGTTGGCTTGAAGAGCCACCTCCCTTGACCAGTTGAGGTTTGACAGGGGACTTGGTCTCCGCTGCCAAGTTATCCTTCCTTTTGGCTTGGAGGTATGTGTCTGGCGCATGCCTTGTTGACCTCTCGGGCCTGGGTTTACCTTCTTCCGCTCTGACGCGGGCGACAATCTCCTCAGCCTGTTCACCTTGTTGGACTAATTGCTTCCAGGTGCGGCTTTCAGCAACTCCTATTTGAGCAAGGAATGAGGTTTGGAGATTATGGCGGCATGTTTCCACCAGGGTAGCCTGGGTCATGCCGCTTGGACACCGGAGCGCCACATTCCGAAATCTTTCCACGAAAGACTTGACGGATTCTCCCTTTCGCTGCTTGGTGGCTAAAAGGGTAGGCATGTTGACCTCCGAGTCATCCTCGAAGAAGCGTGTTAAGAAAAGCTTCTCCAAATCGCCCCAGTTCTTGATAGAACCTTCTGGGAGCTTCATGAACCATTCAAAGGCCAGCCTTTCAGGGTGCCGATGAACAGACGAGCCAGGATAGCATCGTTATCTACTACATTCCCAGTTTGGGATTTAAAGTAGTAGATGTGTTGGTTGGGTGACCCTTTCCCATCGAATGCTTGAAGGGTTAGAGCCTTGAACTTGGACGGGTATGGAACCAAGTCCCATTCAGCAGGATAGGGTCGGACCACTCCAGCTTCTTGGAGGCCTTTACGGTTGGTAAGGGCCTCGAGGCGTTGCTCCAATTGACTCATTCTTTTAGCATGAGCCTTTCCCTGGTCTTGGTCGCTCTTTACTTGCGACGAGGATTTGGACGAACTAGAAGTAGATCGCTGCCTCTCCTCAGAAGGTTCGGAAGATGAGCTTTCTCCCTTTCTCCCTTTGCCCTTCGTCTTTTTAGGAGGAGATTTCCTCCTGTCTTCGAGCAACTGTGCAAGCATCTGCTTGAGGGAGTCGATAGATTCCTGCTGAGAAAGAATCATATCCATTTGTGCCTTCTGGATTTGTTCTAAACGTCTAGCCGTTTCCTCAGGAGTGCCTGTCATGTAGGCGGAGGCCTCCTTCTCAACGGAAGAGTTTGAAGCCCGTGATTCCGCTACGGCGGAGTGAGAATCATTCACTTTAATGCCATGGGCTAAGGCATTATAATCAATCGGGGGAATGGCCCCAGTCCGGGTGCGAGTGTGTTGATACACTCCTTCCGGTTCAGAGTCAGACTCATCCGAGCTGACTGCAGGTTGTTTTCCCTTGCTCCTGCTCGTCATATTCGCAGTGAGCTCCGGGTACTCAATGTCAGAGAAGGTTCTCCTTCTGTGGGAGCGCCTTCTTTTGGCTGACGGGGGAACCAGGGTCAGCTGTCTAACTAAAGACTGCTGGTGCACGCCTGATCCGCAACGGCACTCAGAAAGCATATGGATGAGCCGTTGGCAGCAACATGATGAAGTGACCTGATTGACACTTCTTTTCTTCGTCAAGTAATCCCTCAGATCCACGTGAGGGGGATCGAAGAGATTAACCTCGCAACGTCAAAGACGGGAGGCATCCATATGCTGTACAGCATGGACGCGGGCCTCAGGGACGCGATTTTCGCGCCGCGGCTATAAGACGCGCGTCTGGCGTCTCTGTTGGGACGAGACGCGATTGGCGTGCTGCCGCTCGGTGCGTCGGGGCAGAGACGTTTGAGAGAGGATGGGCTGCTGGGCCCCACGCCTATGGGCGCGTGCCTCTCGCGCCTGACGAGGCGCAGAGGCTTCACCTTAGCGTTTGGTGAGTTGGTCTTCAGAGGACCTAGCTTGAGGAGTCTCGCGTTTTGGCCGCCAAACGCGGACTTCTCGTGCTGGACGTGGCGCGGGCAAGGCGCCAGGTTGTACGTCGCGTCCAGCCTCAGTCGGACAACCAGAGGTTCCAACTTGTACCTGACGCGCACGTCTCCTCTGTCGATGCTCAGCGTTTCGGTTACGTCGTGGAGGTGGAGAGTGACCAACGACGACCTGATGCTGAACACCAGAGATTTTGACCACGCGGGTCTCCTGAGAGACGCTGACGCGTGTGTTCAGTGTTGCGCGGTTGATCGCAGCGGCAGTTGTGCCTGAGATCACGCGGGCCTTCTGAGAGGCGTTGGCGCGTGTATCTTGCTTGGCACAGTTGGCAGCAGCAGCGCCCGAGAGAGCTTCAGATCGGGCTTCGGGGGCATTCCCCGTCGAGACCCTGCGGCAGACGCGGGTCCTGGGGCTCTTGGAGCCGGAAGAGAGAAACTCCTCGTACTTTGCCTGATCGAACTCGACAACGAGCGATTCGACCATCTTTCCCTCACGAAGGACGTCATCTTGCGCCACGATTTGCTCATCAGTGACAAATGAAGTCCCCAGCGGAGTCGCCATCTCTTGTTTGCAGAGGGAAAAAATCTCGCCGTAAAAGTTTCCTTGAATCAATTGAAAGTTTATAACGGATTAATACTCCGATTACAAGGGAGGGAGGATGTTGAGTCTTGAATCCTCCCTTTGTTTAGTGCTGGGTTCTTCAAGTGGCGGTGGAGAGTGAATCTTGTTCTCCGTTGACCGGATGACCGTCGGGATCGTCAGGGATCTTCTCTTTGGCTGGTAGAAGGAGTAGCACAGCTCTGTCTACCAAAACTCTCAAAGAGATGGTAGGCAAAGTGCAACTTGTACGTAGCAAGCTTGCTGAAGAGTTTGAGCTCTCTCCTGCTTCTCTCTCTGTCTGCCTGTTGTCGTCCCTTCTTTCTCTGTCTGTGTCAGTCTGTGTGTCTTCCTCTCATAGCGACGGGGCTATTTATAGAGGTTCCAGGGGTGAACGTGCCCCCTAAAAACGCTCCACAATGAGGGGCTGACCTCCCCGCTATGTGGGCGGTGAGTGGCCCCATAACCAGGGCGGTTATAACCGAGACGTGGGCTTTGGACCCTCGCGCCTTGGGGTTGAGACGCGGGTGTCGAGCCCACGCGCCTTGATGTTGAGACGCGGGTGTCGAGCCCACGCGCCTTGATGCTGAGACGCGAGTGTCGAGCCCACGCGCCTTGATGCTGAGACGCGGGTGTCGAGCCCACGCGCCTTAATGCTGAGACGCGGGTGTCGAGCCCACGCGCCTTGATGGTGAGACGCGGATGGCCATCATTAGCCCTGCGTCTAGAACTTGAAACTCTGCTTTTTTAATGGCTTGTCTTCTAATGATTTTTTCCCTCACGAAGGACGTCATCTTGCGCCACGATTTGCTCATCAGTGACAAATGAAGTCCCCAGCGGAGTCGCCATCTCTTGTTTGCAGAGGGAAAAAATCTCGCCGTAAAAGTTTCCTTGAATCAATTGAAAGTTTACAACGGATTAATACTCCGATTACAAGGGAGGGAGGATGTTGAGTCTTGAATCCTCCCTTTGTTTAGTGCTGGGTTCTTCAAGTGGCGGTGGAGAGTGAATCTTGTTCTCCGTTGACCGGATGACCGTCGGGATCGTCAGGGATCTTCTCTTTGGCTGGTAGAAGAAGTAGCACAGCTCTGTCTACCAAAACTCTCAAAGAGAAGGTAGGCAAAGTGCAACTTGTACGTAGCAAGCTTGCTGAAGAGTTTAAGCTCTCTCCTGCTTCTCTCTCTGCCTGCCTGTTGTCGTCCCTTCTTTCTCTGTCTGTGTCCGTCTGTGTGTCTTCCTCTCATAGCGACGGGGCTATTTATAGAGGTTCCAGGGGTGAACGTGCCCCCTAAAAACGCTCCACAATGAGGGGCTGACCTCCCCGCTATGTGGGCGGTGAGTGGCCCCATAACCAGGGCGGTTATAACCGAGACGTGGGCCTTGGACCCTCGCGCCTTGGGGTTGAGACGCGGGTGTCGAGCCCACGCGCCTTGATGTTGAGACGCGGGTGTCGAGCCCACGCGCCTTGATGCTGAGACGCGGGTGTCGAGCCCACGCGCCTTGATGCTGAGACGCGGGTGTCGAGCCCACGCGCCTTGATGCTGAGACGCGGGTGTCGAGCCCACGCGCCTTGATGGTGAGACGCGGATGGCCATCATTAGCCCTGCGTCTAGAACTTGAAACTCTGCTTTTTTAATGGCTTGTCTTCTAATGATTTTTAGACAGCCTACAGAACCCCTCCAAAGTTTTCGATATTCCGCAGTTAACTGGGACGGATTTCGAAATACTTTGGACTCTAGCTGAATTCACCTCTATGACTGGACTATTAATGCTCCGGGTTTGATCTTATCTGGAGTTAGTCTTCGTGAGTGTACTGTTGAACTCTTTGAGGCCATCAGAGTTGATCGTGTTGAGTGTCTAGATACACAGTCTAAACCTCCCCGATTGCTTTTAGCCTGTCATGGACGCGCTTTAAGCCAGGAGTGGACGATCGTCTGCTTGTGCCAGTGTACTGTTGAAACTGATTTGTAGAAGCAAGGACTGAGCGCCAGTTCTTTTTGAAGAGCAGAGGTAGTACTGCTTTAAAGACGCGATGCTAGGCCAGATTGGAAGGACGCGAACTTTGGAGAGACGCATCCTTTAGAGTAAGAACGCGACTTTCTGGACGCGACTATGGCTGTGCTGACGGGGCACGTCCGTCAAAGAGGCGCGCCTGTTGAGTGCGAATCCGTGCCATGTCATGAGTGCACCGCCACTTGTTCTGGGGAACCGTCGGGACATCACCTTTTGGCGCGCGGACTTCCCGGTTCATTAAATGATCTGTTCCACGCGTCAAGCGATGACTCGCTGCCGAACCAATCGAGCCACGCGCCGCGTATCTTTGCAAATCTTTGTGCCTATAAATGGCAACAGCCAGAGAGATATCTCTTCTTCTCCGAGCGCATCTGTTAGGGTTTTAGAAAGAAAAAAAAAGGAGTCTTCTCTTTCTTTTTCCATTTCTTCATCGTTCATCATCGGAATTTTTGATTAACGATGGCACCCAAGGCTAAACCCACCGCATCATCTTCAAAAGCGGCCGTCGCTGAGGCCCAGAGGGGCGGTTCCTCCGCGCAGGAAGTCCTCTTCCCAGGTATAATGCCGCTTAGGCTTAACTTTCAACATTAATGGTGGAAGTTCATGGAACCCCTAAAAAAACTTTTTTTTTTAGGAGATCCGTCAACACAGAATATAAACCGTGTTTGATTCTCAGACGCGGTCTCAGACGCGGTCTTTGATTTGATAACCAAGGCGCGGGTTTGATGACCCGGTGCCAGTGAGCCCTGCATTTCGGATTTTTCACTTAGAATATTTCTAATTGTGAAGGGTTCGGACGCGGACTTGATCCTTGCGTTCTATGACATCAGGTGCTGATTTTTTATGAATCTTGCACCTGAGCCAAGTACTTGGAGATTTTTCATAAGTCTTGGTTTTCAAAACGCGGGCTTGATCCTGCGGGCCTCACATCTGGACGCAGATTTGCAGGTCTGGACGCGGATTTTGATAATTCCTGCGTCCAGTGTCTCTTCTGCGTCTGGACGCGGATTCTCAAGTCTAGACGGGAATTTTGATAATTTCTACGTCCAGCATCTTTTCTGCGTCTGGACTATAGACACTTTAACACATTTTTTTAATAAGATGTCTGATCAAGTGTCTTTTTCTTTTGCAGTGCTACACTCTTCTGCCCCACTCTCCAATAAGCGCCACTTTGGGCACGTAGGTGGCCCTGACCGTGATTTAATCTTTGTGCTGCAAAGGACTGTACCTGTGACTGCTGACAGGTCGCAGGAGCGCAAGAAAAGGCTCTCCAATGTTGACATGACAACTCTTCGGGAGCTTATGACTGACGCAGCATTCACAACGGATGCTCGCATTCCGCTGGAGAAGCCTGCCTTCTTCTTTGGAGACCATGTCGGCGATGGCGGCTATTCCATGTATGACGGAACTTATAAATGGCTCCGCCAGATAGGGGGTAGAAGATTCTTTCTTCCGGACATGGAGAGGATGTACCCGCTGTCTTATCTCCAGCACAAGTCCATCCCTCGGAAGATGAAATGGGACCTTTCCCGATATGTCCCTGAGATTACCCTCGGTGACTTAGGCTCCAAAAGGGTATACCGTCATGATAGTCATGATAGGGCGGTTCTCGGCCTGTTCCCCGGGTCGCTCAGGACTGAGCCCCCAGTTGGAGAAACACCAAAACTTGGCACCACTTTCCTTAACGCGTTCATGAAAGTGGAGGGTGATTTTCCGGTTGAGTTTCGTGCGCCCGGGTGGATCCACTCCACTGAGAAGTATTGGTGGTACAGGATGGTGAGCTTCGTCCTTGCCGACCTTAGAGGCTTGTTGGAGCAAACGGATTTGTACCAAGCAGTCAGGGCCGTACAATATGGTATCCCACCGAGCCCTCAAAACTTCTTTGGGATCCTGGAGCGTTACAATCCTCTGACGGGGACATTCTTCACTCCGGTCGGAGAGATGGGCCTTGCCCTGCACGAGTTGCATGAGGTCTCGGGGCTGGCCACAGGGGATTCTCCCTATGAGGAATATGTCCCGACCACTGAGGAGCTCAACTTTATGAAGAAAGGGTCTCCTCAAGTGTATGAGACTTATTGGGAGGTGTTATGTCACTTCCACATTTGTGGTCAGGTAACCTCTTGGAGGTCGGGAGGAGTCAAGCAGCTGTCTTGGGCCAGCTACTTATTTAACGGTGTCAACAAGAAAGACCATCCGGTACCCGACTGGCTCCCAGCTCCGACAAGGAGATTGACGACAGGGTTAAGGCTTCTGAAGGCTTCTACACCACGGTTTCGAACGAGGATGTTTTCGAACCTGACATGGTTTTTGAAAGCTTTCATCATCAGGCCCGGATTCCTATCTCCGATCGAGCACTGTTGGCGGGCTTCTTAATGCTGTGGTTGAAGCGCTGTGTAGTGCCCACGCTGCAACATGAAGTCATTATTGCCGACGTAGTGTACCCGACGGTGCTCCTGGCCTATGGCAGTCCCATAGCCCTTCTCCCAGCCATGGCGGCTGGTATTCAAAGCGGGTTGCGGGCGTTAACCCAGACTTTCTGCGAGGCAGGGAAGACTGTCGACTCCCATGGCAGGCCGACTGTTGACTCAGAGGGGAAGCCGACGGTGAAGCGCCCCAACCCTCGGGTCAAGCTGCCCTACACGTACTTGATGGCTTGGTACGTGATGCACTGCCCCTCTCTGATGACGCCGGTGCCTTGGAGTGAGGGTTTTGTCCCCTTTGTACAGCGGCTGGAGGGTTCTGACTGGTGTAATACTTACATGTATTACGTTTGAAAGTGCATTCTGTCTGCTTCGAACTACCAGCTTAACCGCTGCTTCCCCGAGATTCCTGGTGCATCTTTCGGGAACTATATACTGACTCCGCAGGCCAAGATGATTTCACTAGGCTGTCAACGGGGATCTTCTGGTGGTTGATTAACATCCGGCCTGGGTATGTGCTTTTCCGGCAAGGGACTTCATGCACGATCGAGCCATATATGCCGAATCGCTTCGCCCGGCAGTTCGGATATGATCAACTCTACGTTGGCAACCCCAATGCTCGACTCGCCTTCAGTGGGAACTTGTTCGAAGGTGCTAAGGCTTGGTACTATAGCGTGGCCGGAGGGACGGAAGCAACTTTCCGTCTACCTATCAAGGAGCCAAAGGGCCGCACAAGCTTCAGCTTCTGTACATGGTACTTCCAGGTCAACCAGACACCATACTTTGTTCCGGAGTATTCATGCATTGAGAGTATTAATGCAAATTTCGAAGCAAGGTCGGGGTCCGGTAAACGCTCGCGAGGCGTCGAGCAGTATCTGAAGGCTCTGAGGGAAGTCGGGAGAGGGTCGAGGGAGGAGCCGCGAGCAACAAAGGCTCGACAAGTGGTGAGTAAGCGTGCTCGAGGCTCTACTTCCACTGCTGATCCTGCCCCAAAGAGGGTCCGGAGAGACTTGACGGCCGAAGTTTCTCTATCCGAAGACATCCCTGCTGGTGTTGAGGAACCGAGGGAAGAAGAGGCGGATGAGGATGATGCCCCCTTAGTCCCTGCTCGCAGGTTACGCAGCAGGGGCCCCAGGATTGTGGAGGAAGCGGAGCCTGCTGACGAACCGACCGCTGCTGACGAGGCCGAGCAGTTCGAAGTCGACATCATGAGCGGGGGTGATGTTGATATTCCGGGGGTCTCAGCTCAGCCGGATTTTCCTCAGCTCACGGTAAAATCTCGCGGTAAAGTTTCCTTGAATCAATTGAAAGTTTACAACGGATTAATACCCGATTACAAGGGAGGGAGGATGTTGAGTCTTGAATCCTCCCTTTGTTTAGTGCTGGGTTCTTCAAGTGGCGGTGGAGAGTGAATCTTGTTCTCCGTTGACCGGATGACCGTCGGGATCGTCAGGGATCTTCTCTTTGGCTGATAGAAGGAGTAGCACAGCTCTGTCTACCAAAACTCTCAAAGAGAAGGTAGGCAAAGTGCAACTTGTACGTAGCAAGCTTGCTGAAGAGTTTGAGCTCTCTCCTGCTTCTCTCTCTGTCTGCCTGTTGTCGTCCCTTCTTTCTCTGTCTGTGTCCGTCTGTGTGTTCCTCTCATAGCGACGGGGCTATTTATAGAGGTTCCAGGGGTGAACGTGCCCCCTAAAAATGCTCCACAATGAGGGGCTGACCTCCCCGCTATGTGGGCGGTGAGTGGCCCCATAACCAGGGCGGTTATAACTGAGACGTGGGCCTTGGACCCTCGCGCCTTGGGGTTGAGACGCGGGTGTCGAGCCCACGCGCCTTGAGGTGAGACGCGGGTGTCGAGCCCACGCGCCTTGATGCTGAGACGCGGGTGTCGAGCCCACGCGCCTTGATGCTGAGACGCGGGTGTCGAGCCCACGCGCCTTGATGCTAAGACGCGGGTGTCGAGCCCACGCGCCTTGATGCTGAGACGCGGGTGTCGAGCCCACGCGCCTTGATGCTGAGACGCGGATGGCCATCATTAGCCCTGCGTCTAGAACTTGGAACTCTGCTTTTTTAATGGCTTGTCTTCTAATGATTTTTAGACAGCCTACACCTTTTCCAACTCCCTCTCCTACTCATCTTCAACAACAATAACAAACTACTTAACTCCATCTCCTTCTTCCACCAAACCCATCACCATCTCCACACCACTCCATCATCCCCATTACCACTAACACCAACTCCCCAACACCACCATAACTTCACCACCATCAACTCCACGTTCAAGATCACCACCACCACCATCTACACCTTCAACAACAACAACAACATTAACAACCAACAATCACCCAAACCCCCTCTCTCTCCACCACCCTAAGGGGGGCGCCGCCGGCCACCCCTCCTCGCCGGCCGCCCCTTCGGCGCCGGCGGCGCCGCCCAGGCCGCCGGCGGTCGCCGACTGCCAGCAGTCTGGCTGGCCACCCCAACACCTCTCCCTTCTTTCTTTCCCTCTTTCTTTCCCTTCTTTCTTTCTTTCTTTCTTTTCTTCTTTCTTTCTTTTCCTACTTTACCTTTTTACCCCCTTCTTTTTCATCAAAATTATCTCCCTTACCCCTCTTTTAATTTCCAGCAAAGTCTCTCTCTCTCTCACTTTCCTACAAGTCTCTCTCTCTCTCTGACATCTCTCTTTCATACTTTTCTCTCTCCTCTCTCTCTCTCTCCTCCCTCATGGTCTCTCTCAATAAATTAATAATATATATGTATATTTTAATATATGGATCGGTGGTGTGCACGTGTTTCTGGTGTTCCGGGATTTTACGCCGTTTTTCGGTGATTTAGGCGAGTACTTTTCTTTCATTGTTTCATGCTTTTATTACTACCGTTACATACATAATAATTGCTACTGTAGTTTTTTTAGTACATGATACCTCGCTATATGAGTTAATATATGATGTTGTACTCTGTATTCTCACTGGACACCGGCATGTCATACTTGATACTTGATATGTTGTACTTGCCATGCTATATTTGACACATGATATTTGACACCGGTACTTGCCATGCTATATTTAACACATGATATCTGACACCAGTACTTGCCATGCTATATTTGACACATGATATCTGCACCGGTACTTGCCATGCTATATTTGACACATGATATCTGACACTGGTACTTGCCATGCTATATTTGACACATGATATCTGACACCGGTACTTGTCATGCTATACTTGACACTTGATATCCGACACAGGTACTTGACATGTTATAACTTGACACCTGATACCTGACACTTGACAATAGACATGCTAACACTCACTTGGCATGCTTTCACATGGTACTACTGCACTTGACCTGATATTGTGACCCATGGTTGGATACTATTACACCTGTATTACCTGACATATTCATGATTATTACTTTTACGGGGACTTGGCATGATTATTATACTGTTACCAGACCTCTGGTACTCCTGTACTTTTGAACTCCTATACTCCTAAACTCCTGTATCCCCTGACTCATGTCCCCTGCACTGTTACTCTTATTAATAGCATAGTCATACTAGCGTCCGACAGAGCATGCCTGGTATCGGGATGACGAGGATGTATCCCACGATCGTGCTAGCGTCTGGCGGTTCCTGAATGGATCTAAGTGCCATACGGAGCAAAGTGCCACACCACACATGTGGTAGGGTCCACCTCTTGAATCTGTGGGGGCCACCTCTAGAATCCATTCCCCACACAGAGCAAAGTGCCACACCACACACGTGGTGGGGGCCACCTCTTGAATCTGTGGGGCTACCTCCTGAATCAACCCTCAGAACAAAGTGCCACATGGAGCAAAGTGCCACACCACACACCTGGTGAGTGCCACCTCTTGAATCTGTGGGGGCCACCTCTTAAATCTGTGGGGCTACTTCCTTCCTCCTGCCAGTGTCGCCTAGTGTTAGCGTGATAAGCATTCTCAGTGCATGTTAACACACGCACATACTTATACAATGATAACGCCTAGAGCATATGTTATTTGGTCTCTCCTCTATTCGAATAATGGTACCCACGTATCGGAGTTCGGATGAGTTCTACTAGAAGTGCGGGCTCCAGCGTGAACTGTCGGTGTTGTGGGATGCCGGTGGGATAGGGACAAGAATAACATAAGAATATAACACCCAACAGTAATAATATTAGGAACATGTGATATTTGGTCTCTCCTTTGTTCGGGTCCTGGTACTCACATATCAGACCCGAGTGAGTTCTACAGAGGGCGAGCTCTAATATGGACTATCAGTGATGTGAGGCGCTGGTAGGGAGGCAATTGAAATATCAAACGCTACTGATTAATATTACTGTATAACTTAAAATACGGCATCTTTATATTCTCCAGTTATAGTGTTATGCCCTGAGTTGACACCCTGCTTTATGACATATGATGGTTACTCCAGACACACTCTAGTTTTGTTACCCTGAGGGCAACTCAAGTTGTATGAACTCAGATGATGGACGTCAGATATGTGGTATATAGATGAGGGTTTCCTTGTTTGGATTATCCCCTCGACGTATCAACCCCATGAATCCATAATCTGAGCTTATACAACTAGTTTTGTCCATACTTATATTTATCGCATGTTTAGTATATTTACCACATGTTTAATATATTTATCGCATGTTTATGTGCATCTATGCTCTCTATACCGTTTTCCATGCATTTTTTTCAATTCAGATTTATTGATATACATGTATTTACTCGATCTCAGATTTACTGTCATTTCCTTTATGTTACTTGTCATTGTCTGTACCTGTATGCCTGAGCCACCTCACTTGATCATGTACACGTGTGACTGCTTGAGCACGCCAACTGGCTTTATTATATGTACTCGCGGGGTTGCATCTGACAACCCTGGATCCTCATGTCCAGATCTTAGAGTCTGGACTGTGGTGGCCTTGCTGTTCCTGATCAGAGTGGCACAGCGAGAGTGTGGATTAGCAGTTTCCTGATCGAACCCTCTTTCTTTCAGCCTCTACTTGATCAGCTCGCGAGATTCTCATCTTACTATTCGTGAGTACTTTCCCGTATCTTATATTGTACATCCTACTTTTGTACTTCTTAGTGATCATATATTCTTGATATATTATATCATGCCTTGTGATAACTGTGTACTTGTGCTATTATTAATGAAATGTATATTACCACTGTGCTTTCGTGCTCTGATTCTTGTCTGTACTGATACTTAGCATATATACTTGAGGGTATTTCTGACCTACGTATATACGTCGTAGTAACGTCTCCGTACCCGTGGGATCGGGGCGTTACATATACATATACCCTATATATATACATATACTAATATATGTACATACATACATAAATACCCGTCCATTTAACACACACACACACATAACTCACACACGCACACACTTACTCACATAAACACCCACGCACACATGTAGATAGTTTAACCCACACACACACATACACTCTCACATAAACACCCACGCACATATGTAGATTGTTTAACACACACTCACCCACATAACCTTATTTATAATTATACCCATCACACAAATATAATCACACATACCACATAAAATGAAAGAGAGGGATACAGAGAATGAGAGGGGAAGAATAGAGAACCTGAGAGAGCGATCCGGCCATGGGGTTGCTCGTGGCAATCTCTGGCGATGGCGGAGCTCAGGGAGGGGAAAGATGGAATGGCTGAGGACTCTGGCAGGTACTCAGGGCTCTTGGTGGCTCGACGGCGCGACGAAGGAGAGCACAGGGGGGGTGGCCGACCAATGTGGTGCGCTAGGCCCGGGGACGTGGCTGCAGGTGTGCGCGCTAGTTGGTGCGGGGGTTCAGCAGCAGGCCTGGGTGCAAGAGGGGTGTTGTCGCGGCTGCTGTGGGAGAAGAGGAGGCGTTGGACTGTGACATGGCCCAAGGCGCTCAAGGAGGGTGAGATGCGGCATGGAGCTCCGGGGTGGGGGTGCTGCGCGCTGCTTTGCTCGGTTGGGAGGAGAGGCCGGGGCATGGCCATGGCACTGGCCTGGATGTAGGGTGCTGCCTTGCTTGGGTTGGAGGAGAGGAGAGAGGCACGGCTGTCGGGGTTTTTTCCGAGGGAAGATGGTGTGCTCATTGGAGATGCGTAGCGGATCTCGGGTGGTGCTCGATCATGCGCAGGGGGATCTGCAGGGCTCGGCCACATGTTCAAGGCCATGCTGGTTGATGCACGCAGTGTGCTGTTGCGCGAAGATTTGGTGGAGCTCCGGGTTCCAGCGACAAGGAGTGTGGGGAGGAGAGGTTATGGTGGAGGTTGTCGTAGCTCCGAGGATTTCCCACGGTGAAGGAGGAGAGGAGGCATGATATTTGTTGTTGTGCAAGTGGAAGGAGAAGAAAAGATTAGGGAATAGGTTGAGATTATATGGGGATTAAGTTAGGATTTAGATTAGGATTCGATAGTTGAGATTAGGATTATGTTAGGGACTGTATATTTGGTTTCGTGTTGAGAATAGGTATGGATCAAGTTATAGAGTAATAGATTAAAGGGTTTGGATCTAAGTGGTTGGTGTGCTTGAATCATGGGCTCAAAGGATCTGGCTAGGAAATAGGAATGGGTGTGAATGTAAATAAGAGAAGAATATAAATAATATAAATAATATTAATAATAATAATAGTTAATAATAATACATAATAGTAATTACAATAACAATGATAATTAACAAAAATATTAATAATATTGAATATATATATATGGGGTTACTGTACCTCAGCCTGCAGGCTGAGGTAGTTTCTCAGCCGGCGGGACGTGGCTGAATATATGCCACACATCGGCCGCAGTGTGTTGGCGCCAAAAAAATCAAAAAAATTCCGCCTAAACAATCGTGAAACAAATTGACCAAAATACCCTTTTTAATTCTAAACTGGAATAAAGTCATGAACAAACAAAATTTCAGTTGAATATATCTACAGTTATAAAATTCGTAATTTTAATACATCCAAAAATATAATTAAAAAAATTGGATCAATATAACAACTGCCATGGTCGCAGACTTAATACAATATAACAACTGCGACACAGTCGCAGTCACTAGTCGCACTCAAAGTATAACAAAACTTCTTTATATAACGTCTGCGACCCTAGTCGCATTCTATCGTACAACAATGTGACCTCTTTCAGTACTGCGACCAAAGTCGCAATCTTCTTTCCCATGCCTTATGTAAAAGATTTTTAATATGCGACTAGGGTGGATTAGGCATGCGACCCTGAGATCAATTCGCGTATATCAAATCTTATAAAAATTATTATATTAATTACACTGAATTAAATGAAGTAATTAATATTCTTTCTACCGTGATACAACAACAGTCTAGGAAAAAAGAGATGCACTAATGTTAATCTCGAGAAAGGAAAGATGTGCACCATACGTAATCTAAAGGTATAGGCAAACAATTCTATAAAAAGTTAATTTGTACTTCATGTATTAAACATCTGGAGAAAAAAAGAACTCTTCGGATTCTCCCGCAATAAATCTTCAATTAAATATTTTTTTTTACCACTTCTTACCATACTCAACCATCACCTGTAACAATTATTATTACTATTCATGTTCTTCCACAAATATTCACCTTTATATAATGCTTGTTACTAATATATTATCTCATACCTAAAAACTATATTTTTGCTCTTCCTTTTCAATTTGATTTCAAAAACTTCCAAAAAAATTCATTCTTGAATCATGTCTTCCCCATCTTCTTCCTCTGAACACTTAGATTTCAACTTCAATCGTTCCCCCACCGGTCCTTTGTCTTCAAGATATTCTAGTGAATCTGATACCAGTCTGGACTTCACTCCTTTTGACTATCTCACTACATCAAATAATGTATTAACTGATCCTCCTATTCATGATGATAATGAAGTTTTCATGTGGGTTAGTGAAGAAGACATTATTCCTCTGCCACTTGACGGAGACATGCTTGATGAAAGCATGTCCTCTGATGCTATAGGCTCGCTTCCTAGCAACGGGTCAGACGAAGAGCTTGATAGAGACGATCCATTCTGGGAGTTCATCGGTGAAACAAAAAAACCTCAAAAACAGCAAGATGATGAGGAAATAAGTGATGAAGAGGAAGAGCAAAAGAATGAAGACGATGAATCTGCTTATGATGGGGATAATGACGAGGATTAGGATTTCCTGATCTTCTGATATTCAATTATATTTTGTCTTCTTTTAAAAGCTTTTAATTCTATTTTTTTGTAAGGCCTCTTTCTCACTATATTAACTTATAAGCTCTTTTAATTACATATCCAAACTACGACTGCTGCTCTTAAACACTGCGACCATAGTCGCAATCCTACTACTGATGCAATTTATGGTCACAGTTAATCATTTATCAGTTCCCAATGCGACTATGGTCGCAATAATGTACTGTTTTGGAGTTCAAAGTAATTTAAACTTATAGTGTATTAACTTTTAAACTGTTTTGGATAACTGAACAGTCACCTAGGAAGTATACACAATTTTTGGGAAAAGGTAGAAAATAAGTTTGGGAGATATTCACGTGATTTGAGAGCTTAAACCCTTTGGAATTCCGGGATTAAAAATATATAAAGGGTCATCAGCAAAAGGATTACAAACATACTAAATTATTTTTGCTCAAACACGTTACTCTCACTGTTCGGTCAATAGACTCAAAAAAATGTCTTCTCCACCGTCTTCACCGGAAAGAAGCCAATCATCTAATGATGATTGGATGTATAGTTCTGAACCGATGCCTCGCTACGGGTCAGAATCTGAGCTTGAAACAGACGACCCGTTCTGGGACTTCATTGGTGAACCAAAACACAAACATGAAGAGGAAGAAAGCGAAGATGAGACTGTCGCTGAAGAGGAGGAAGAGACGGAAAGTGATACAGAAGACGAAAGCATGACTCTTGACGACGAATCTGATTACGATGGTGATGACGAGGATTAGAAGTTTAAAAAATTGTATTTTGTTTTTTTAAAATATATATAAATCAGTTTTCTAAGGTTAATTGTGTGAATTACATTTTTTACTACTATGTCTTGGTTGAAATGCTGTACAATTGTTACAAACCTTCATTTTAAATATTTTACGCTAAACGAATATACTGCGACCATGGACGCAGTTAATAATTATATTACTTCACCCGTATAAATTTTTAAAATGATAGGTTGCGACTTTGGTCGCAGTTGCAGGACGCAGATTTAATAAATAAACTGCGACCTTGGTCGCATTTGCTGGTCTTTAGTCTTAATCAATAACAACACTGCTACCTTGGTCGCAGTTGCTAACCGTAGTCTTAATAAAATACAAAGCGACCTTGGTCGCAGTTGCTGGTTTTTGGACTTAATAAAATACACTGCGACCTTGGTCGCAATCGCTGGTCTTTATTTTTAATCAACAACAACACTGCGACCTTGGTCGCAGTTGCTGGCCGCAGTCTTAAAAAAATAATCTGCGACCTTGGTCGCAGCTGCTGGTCTTTAGTCTTAATCAACAACAACACTGCGACGAGGTGACACGTCACCGCAGAAGTTGCTTAGTCGCAGTCTTTGGTCGAAGTGTCGACCCTGGTCGCAGTTGTTTCTGTTTGCAATGTAGTCTTATGCGACCTTGGTCGCAGTGTCGTCTCTGGTCCAAGTTGTTTTGTTTGCAATGCATGACTGCGACCAACGTCGTAGTTTATTAAAAAACAAATATGATTTTTATTTATGTCCAGGCATTTATCTCCAGGCATGTGAAAATGATACAAAACGCTCTCTTATACAATAAGATTGAGTGTTACAATACAGCAGTACAAAGAAGACTAAACATCAAAAGACGCTCTCTTATACAATAAGATTGAGTGTTACAATACAGCAGTACAAATAAGACTAAACATCAAAAGACGCTCTCTTATACAATAAGATTGAGTGTTACAATACAGCAGTACAATGAAGACTAAACATCAAAAGAGCCCTTGTTGACTAAGAGTAGTGGTGTTATTGAGGTCTGGTGGCAGCAGAATCTCCGATTCCACCTGACCCTCCAAAGTGGCGGGATACGATCCTTCGTTTATGAACATCTCTTCCACCAGAAGGTTATCCAGTGAGCATGGAATTTCCTCGATGTCACTTCTGGGGTAAGAGAGGAGGTTTTGAGACCTCACAGGGTATGCTACCCACCACTATATCTACCACATCCCCCGCCGCCATACCCACTCTGACCATCCCGTACCAGCAAGCTTGACTGGTGCATCAAGTCCGAGGAGATCTTGGTGAGGGTTAAGTCCTCGTCAGGGATCATGACTTCTTCCCTTGTGAACGATGAGGACCATGACTTCTTCCCTTGTGGACGATGAGGTCTATGACTTCTTCCCTTGTGGACGAACATCGATCAAGTTCGTCCATAGGGTCATCTTCATCCATGGAGGCAGGCCCCTGTTAGAGACTCTGAAGAAGGCGGAAATTCTCAGAGCAATTGCTTTCGAAATAAAACAGTCTAATTATGGGCTGTTAAAGGGAGAGGGTGAGCCCTATTTATAGGCAGCCCATAATAACCATAATTAATGGTTCATTAATCAGAACCGTCGGCTTTAATGGTCTCCAACCGCCAGCGCCGGTTTGGCATTAAAAGACATTAACGCCTAAACCCAATGAAGAGCCGATGCGTAGACAACCTAGACTTGACGTTTAAAGATCTCATAAAATCTTTATGACAGGCCGCGTCTCTCGGAGTGACTCCAAGTCGCGTCCCCTCAGCAAACTTTTCATTTATCATTTAGATTCAAAAAATGACTTAATCCAAAACAACACTTAATAAAATAACACTGCGACCTTGGTCGCTATGCATGTTAATATAAAGGAAACACTTACTTAACGTACTGCGACCTAAGTCGCAGTCCATGTAATGCAACCCTAGATTGCAGTTGCTGGCCATCTTTATCAATAACAACACTGCGACCTTGGTCGCAATTAACCATGTACACTGCGACCAAAGTCTCTGACTAAGGTCACAGTTTAAATGTACACAGCGACCAAAGTCTCTGACTAAGGTCACAGTTTAAATTAAACTATAAAGTAGAATTTTATCGCAGGCTGAAAAAATTGATCTGAAAAGATTTTATATTTTCAGAAAAAATTTTATCGCAGGCTGAAAAGTAGAAACTAGATCTTTCATAAAAGAGGTAAGGAAATAGGGCGAAAAGTAATTTATATACAATAACCTAAATCCTATAAAGAGCGGCAAAAAAAAGGGGAAAAAATAATAATAAACAATAAGGAAAGTTATCGAAAAGGGGGTATTTGGTAATTTAACTTCTTCCTAAAAGCGGGCCGCAAGTCAGTGAGGTAACAAATTGAGCCACGTCACCGCAGGCTGACAAAGTACTCTCAGCCCGCAGGCTGATATACATTTCTCTCTCTCTCTCTCTCTCTCTCTCTATATATATATATATATATATATATATATATATATATATATATATATATATATATATATATATATATATATATATACATATATATACACACACACACACACACACACACACACACACATATACACATATATAAAACATATTAGTCAATGTTAACAAGGATACATAATTCAAATTAAATTAAATAAAACCGAAATACCGTTTTTTTAGGTAGGGGATATTACATGTTCACCCCGCAACATCTCTCATTGATGCTGAACCTAGAAAGCATCATTGATGAAGCTCACGAGGGTCTCACATCTTCAAGCAAATTTCGCTTTACAGAAGATAATAAAAGCAAAAAGTAGAAGCTTTGCAATCAGCTTCCCTTTAGCATTTGCTTGTATCTATTGTTGTAAAATAATGTACGGAATACTGCTAAACTAGAAAGATATGAATCTCAATAGCTATCTTTGGCCCAAATATTATGACAGGAATTGGAAAGATTTTATTTTAATTTTAAATCTAAAAATAAAATTGGCAAAACTTAAGGCACACCCCGCGATGCGCATTAAGGTTTTCTGAAGCCGGTGTTAGACTTATTATGTTTTAAAGTCTAATTTATTTTGGGCCTAATCAAGTCAATTGGATATTTGCACCCGCCCACTTAACCTATGTTGTTTGACCCAATAAAGAATTGATCAAACCTAAATGGTTTGGGTCTAGACACGTTTTCAATTACACTTAGCCATGAGTGTATTTAAATTAGAATGTGGGACTCATCTACACGTGTGGAACTCGTGTTATAAATCAAGGGCCTAGATCTATGATGAGTTGAACTAGGGTTTCTTGATGTTATATATACCATAAGTAGGGTTCCCTCTCCACCACCACCAACAAGAATAACCATCTCTCTCTTAGAGGCCTCTCATCTCCTCTAAGGATAAAGAAGAGAACTTGGTGGCTGGAGAGAAGAATCCTCTCTCTCAACTCCGGCGTCCTCGAGATCGTGCAACCTTCGGTATCCTCTTCGTAATGGAATCAGGTATGCCTAAAACCCTCCTTCCCTTTGATTATGATAAAGAGGCTAACGGTATATGTGTAGATCTTGTATGGAATAATTTTAGATCTAACAATTGGTATCAGAGCCTCCTCTTTATCAGATCATAGGGATTTACGGAAATTATAATCTCGATCTATAAATATCATAAAAATATCTCCTTTGATTCAATAAATATTTTGTGTCTCATATGTTGGATCAAAAGGTTAAAAGGAGTGATTTTTATTGAATTTAACATGTATATATTTTTGTGAAATTTGATTTGTGTGTTATTTTAGATTTAAAAAAAAAAATTGTGTGCCCTGTCTGCATGCAGGCGCTTGCAGGCGCCTGCATGTTAGGCAACGAAAAAAAAAAGGGGATGTTAGATGCATGCGCTGGAAGCACCAGCGCATGCATCATGAAGGAGATTTCAAAGTTAAAAAAATATATATATATTTTGACATGGCCTGCATGCATGCAGACATGTGTCTGCATGCATGCATGCACATGTAAGGCAAAAGGGTTTTTTTTTTTAAAGAATAATTAAAAAAAAAGGTTAATTATTTTGGGTTTCATGAATTAATTAAGATTATGAGATTATCTAGGATTCGGATATAGATTGAATTTTACTCTAATAAGGAAACCTACTACTAATTAATCTCATATTTAATTTTAATTGGGATTGTTGAGATTGATTTGGGTATTATGATTGAGATATAATTCTAGCCTATTAAGGATATTTTGGATAGAATTCTACTCAAATAAAGAAACCTAATCTCAATCAATCTCACATTAAGCTAATTGGGTTTTATTCAGTTTATTTAAACCCGACCTATTAAGGAAACCCATAAGTTAATCATTGTGGGTCGGGTCTGATTCAGACCCGATAAGCACTGCAGACCCGTTTTGCCAATAGAAACTTCAATTAGCCGTTACGGGCTCATACGACCTCTGTTTTGGGCATGTAAACAGCCGTTTCGAAGCTCTTGACGAGCACTACAGTATTACAGGAACTATACATGACAAAACAGTAGTTAGTTGACATAAAGAAGGTATTGAAGTGTTTGTTTATCATGCTTATGTGTACCCTTACATGCTTCCGCTTTATCATCAATATTTTATTGCTTATATTGTCTTGCATGATGAATATTGGTGTTTATTACAGTTAATAACACACAGATAAAGATATATACATGTTCAAGCTAAAGAATTTATAAAAGAGCTTATTTAATTGCGTATGTAGTTCATGCGGACAATAGCCGGCCCAAAGGAAGACTATTGTTGGGCCGAATTATGTACGGCGTCGGATACTTGATGTGGGTAATGCAAGTGGGAGAACCTTGATGTGTGGTAATCGGCCCAAAGGAAGGTTGTCACACTATTGGCCCATATTGCATTACCCTCATCAACTAGTCCGATGGCGGAACAAGAATATAGATGCATAAATTTGTGTGGCCCATGCGTGTGGCAATCGGCCCAAAGGAAGGTTGTCATTATGGCCGGGTCATTATATATATTATACGGTCAATATAGATTACTTAAACTTTAGGACCAATCCTATAAAGTGACAGTCGGCTCAAAGGAAGGCTGTTCTTTTACATAGGACCTAGACTTTAGGATATCTATATTGGGCCAGTACAGTGTTGGCATATAGAGACACAACTTGTTCTGAAAGTTTAACCGGGAGCTCTATCGGTTAAACTGGTTGCATTTTCTGAAATTTTTTTTATGGCTATTACAGTAGAATTTTATTAAATGCAATGTTTATGTTAAATTGATGAGAAATTGTACACTTATGTAGTATAAATTGAATGGTACAAACTTTAAGAAGTGGTAAGACCACGAAAATGATCGTTCTTGAATTCATGCACCTAGAGTACACCTTAAAGATTGATGGATCTCTACTATCACTAATAAAAGTTCAGTAAAGAAAAGGTCAATTATGGTAAGTGGGAGAGATCTTACAAGATGTGTCTAATGGTCATAAAGTACACTATTCTTATAACTATTAGGGGTTTTATACCTGATAAAGTCAGTGCTCACTTAGCATCCAGGGTAAACTTCTAATAAGAAAAGGAAAGTGAAATTAAAGGGAGGAACATAAACACCACTACAGTGGCTGATCCTAAGTGGCAAAAGTGCAGAAAAAGTAGCCTAAGGTCATTGCATACTTCTTCTGTAAGAATGTAAGCCACCTCAAGTAGGAATGCATAAGTATCAGAAATGACTATTTAGCGGGTATATCTCATATTTATGTTTGTTCTGAGATTAATTTAGCTTTAGTGCCACTTTATAAATTGTAAATAGATAATTCACATAAGCGATTCAATGCGAAACTTCCAAACCCAAAGGAGGCCCAGCCCAGTTGAGTGATACGTATACATGGGTGATGAAAATAAAGTTACAATTAAAGCTATTGGAGTTTGTAGGCTTAAATTAGATTCTGTTTTTGGTTTTAGATTTGGATGAGACTTTATATGTACCGTCTTTTTAGGCGGAATCATATTTCTATTTTATTTGTTAGACAGATCTAGTTTTACTGTCACCCTTGATAATGAAATGCTTAGTCTACTTTCCAAATCTAAAGTTGTTGGTACTAGAATTCTACTTGATGGCTATATAAATTGAAACTTCATGCTTTATATACTGAATCTCTATATGTGAATAGCTTAGGCACTAAGCGAAAATTAATTAAAGATACATTAGAAAGTTTGGTACTAGACGAAGTTCAGGTGTCTTAATTTGGTGTATACAGACATTTGTGGTCCATTCCCTACAGCTTCTTGGAATGATCATGAATATTTCATCACTTTTACAGACAATTACTCTCGTTATAGGTACCTACACTTGTTCCATGAGAAATCCCAATCATTGGACATGTTTAAAGCCGTTAGATCTGATCATGGTGGTGAGTACTGATCGTACACATATTTTGCATTCTTTTCATTACATTCCTACATTTATCGTGTAATAAATCTGCTAATTTCCTTGTCTTAAATATTTATTTTGCAGAAGATAATAATGAAGAGAAAGAGGATTAAACCAAATAAATACCAGTTAAAATCAGATTTAACTGGATCTATTTGGTTAGCTAAGGATGATCCCAGATCTAGTTAGAACAAATCAAGGATTGGGGCAAATGTTCAGCTGAAGATCAGAGCAAATCAGACTGGATACAGTTTAGCATTTTAATCATATCTTTTGCTACCGAATCTCAAATATGATAATTCAAGATGCTACAGAAAGAAGACTTAAAGTGCTACAATTCTTATGTTGATCACTCATTCTAATTCTATCATCTGTTAAGCAATATTCAGCACTCAACACGTCATCAAGCTGCAGAACAGAATTCTGGATAAATCCAGTATGGAGATAAGGGGAGGATTCAAATTTCAGAAAAGCCAGCTTTCCCTATCTTTATACACCTCTAATCTCTGCTATAAATACCTGCAATCTCAAAGGCAAGGGAAGGAAGAGGAATACCACTTCAGAGGGAAGCACCATCTCAGAGAGAGCTTTAGTTTATTTTTTTCTTTTCTTCTTCAATGTAATTTTCATTTTCTTTATTTTATTTTATTTTTAGGCTAGAAAGAGTTACATGATCAAAAGAGAGGAAGAGTTATTGTAGAGTGACACTATTGTAATATTTTCTTCAAGAAGCCTATATTGAAGGTGACAATCAATGGAGGTTCATTGTGCTCAATCTCGCCGAAGCCTTTCTTTCCTTTCTTCTTTTCTATTACTTTGCTTTACTCGATGCGAAGGTAAATTCCATTTATGGTTCAACAGTAGAGGTAAATATTCTTCTTTTTCTTTTTATTTCTAATCTTTGCATTTTTTATTTCTAATCTTTGCATCACACTTTTCTTTATCTCTTTTTGGTTCCTTTTATTTTTATAAGTAAAACAACAACGATACCATCATCTCTTCTTCTACCATCTTCTTCTTAACTTAACATTTTTATTTTCTTTTTATTAACTGAGAAGATAAGTATTAACTAATTTTGTAAATTAAAAGAAGAAACTTACATAACGCTTCCATCGCTGTCCCTCCCTGTGGATCACGACCCGTTAGCCCTAGGCTATACGGTAGAATTGAGGACCTAGCACTGTTCCTAAATTTCTGTTATTTTTTGTGCAGGTTTGGCTCGATCAAAATTTTGGCGCCGTTGCCGGGGAGGGACGGTAAGTAATTCTCTTTAAAGTTTATATTTTTGGTTAACTTTCTTCTTTGTTTTTTTTTGTACAGATTTAACAACAAGGAATTCTTGCTGCAGTGGACACATAAGTGGCCTTGGACTCTGCTCAAGAAAGCAGAGCCAAGAAGCCCTCAGATTTGCTACATTCCAGTGGCAAAACTGAGTGAACTACTAACCTGTATTTTTGCAGGTTGGCTGATTTGAAAATCTGAATTTCTGTAGCATTTAACTCCTTGTTTGACTCACTGTATATATATTTCTAATACAACAGTAAAAAGTTGATTGTAAATGCTAAAAATGATTTAGACTTTGCATTTAGGCACGCGTCTATTTCATTACATTTTCTATTTACTGTTGAAGAGTGCTGGAGCAAAGGTACGTGTGCATAGCATCTAGTATAAGAACACTTTTGGATTGTTTACATTGCTTAAGTGTTGCTTTTCTTGTACACTGCACTAAATTGATCTAAGGGCTTGTCCTATAAACAAGATAAGGTGGGAAAGTCATTACCCACTCTTAGCCCACAAACAATCTCCTCACTCACTAACCCAAACCTAACTAAAAATGAGTAGACGTTGGCCCTAGGGACATCTCGGACTCAATTAGGAGATTATCCTAAGGGGGAAAGGTGTTGGAATTTGACTCCTGCCAAATCAGTGTCTAGGAAGGGGATTAAGGGCCGAAAGCCCGAAGGTTGGTGGTTACTTAATTAAGGAACGTCTTTGACGGATAACCTCCCACCAATCTTGCCCTGACCTGGCTGATTAGCTTGTGGTCAAAGTCTGCATTATACCTCCTGTGGACAGTCTAAACAGTTAGGAGTCGTCTAGGTCTAAGCTCTATCCTAACATAGGTTAGATTTTTCTTTATTTTCTTGTTTGTTTATTTGTTTGTTTTTTTTTGTTTTTGTGAAAATGGATTATAATTACAATTATTCTGATTATAACTCAAATCCATATTTCACCCCAACCTCTTTCAGTTCGGATATTACCAACCCGGCATTACATAACTCTAACCAATCAAGTATGCCAGATTGGTCTTATCCGAATCAATATATGCCCCAATCCCAGTACTATGAACAAGAATGGGACAATCATCACCACTCTTCACCGAGTCAGTGGGGATATAACTCCCCCGAGTCTTACTATCAACAACCTTACCAACAAACAGCTTCATATAATCCATACCAAGACCAACCTATAGAAGAGAAATCTTCTTTAGAAAAGACATTTGAAGCCTTCCTTGAGTCCACACGACAAGTACAAATCATAGCAGACTCAATTCTCCCAAACAATTCCCAAATCCAAGATCCTTACTCTAATTTCCAAGTCCAGCCACAACAAGAAGAACCTGTTGACTTCAAAAAGAATATGGAATTCATGATTCAGTTCCAAAATAATTGTGTTCAATCCCAAATGGATCGTTTCCAATCTCTCAATAGGCTAGAAGCAAAAGTGAGTCATTTGGTTAAAATAATTAATGATAGGAATGAGGAAACTCTACCTAACACATTTTCAACCACTCCTGATTCTCCTAGCCATATTGACGAAGAATCATGGTATCTTGGAGATTTTAACCAAGATTCGATTTTACCACAAAACTTTGAACTTGACCAATATCAACCCATTGATAAATTGGCAAGTTTTCATTTCAATGAGATTGAACTTGAAGATGAATGTGATACCGATTCTCAATATTGTGATTCAGTTCCACTTTTTGAATCTATGTTGACTCCAGTATCCTTACCCGATTCGGACTTAATTCTGAAGCCAACACTGATTCCTATCCCTATAGAGCTTGAACATGAACCACTTATTCTAGATAGTCACATTCCATTATTGGGAAATGAATGTGAACTTCAATTCTATGATTTGGACCAAATCCATGAACCAACTCCGACTCTCGAACCTAAACTTGATTTGAGTTCTATTCCCGAGTCAATATCGGTTTCTATTCCCTTCATTGTTGAGCCCAAATCATCCATTCCACAAAATCACATTCCATTGTTGGACCAAAGTTTAGATCAATATGACTCTGTGATGATATCCCAAGACTGGTCATATAACCGGGAAAAATTTCATGCTAGGATCTTGCATGATCCTGTTCATATTGGGGATTATAAAAATAATAATAAGAAAGAGGTGATAAAAGGTGGGTTTCATGAAAATCCACAATATCTAGATTGGGCAGAAACGCTTGGTCCAATCAGACCTCCACCGGAACCACCACCTTAAGGTAATATTTTCCTTCCCTTTCTTCTTTTTCATGCATCTATGTTTTAATTCATACATTGAGGACAATGCATGAGATAGGTGTGGGGGAGGGTCTAACATAACTTAGGTTTTTTCTTTTTATTAAAAAAAAAAGAAAGAAAAAAAAACTAACACTTTCTTTACTTTTAAAAACTTTTTGAAAATAGAAACAATATTTTGACATATTTTTTTGTAAGAAATTAAGTCAATTTTAAGGAATAGGAAAATCATAATTAGGATTTCTTATACTTGGTCAAAATAAGATTATTTGTTTGATTTTTAGGGTTAGGAAGATAATTTGTCAAAGTAATTTAGTCTTGATCTTTACCTTAATGAAATATGCACATTTCATACACTTACATACTTAGGGTTCAAGAACAAAGATTCTTATGCCTTATATATAAAAAAAAAGAAAAAAAAACAAAATATCTATGAACAAATCTAATTATTGATTAGCTAGGTGCTTTGGCCTAAGTAAGCCTTAGTATTTATGCGAAAGATGATTAGATAAGTTTGAGAAAAAAATATATTAAAAAAAAAAATCCTCTGAATAAGCTGGGCATTTGTGCCTAATAAAGCATAAGTATTCACGCCTAAAAGTGGTTCAAATAATAAAATCCTTAGTTTTGTGGCCTTGTTTGCTCGAGTCCTTAAGTCCTTGGGGTGTTTTCTCACCCGGTGCCCTAAGATCGTTTGGTTTGGGAGTCATCGATTAAAGACTTGTTACATGGGCAGATTAGAAAGCCTAAACTAAGGAATAATACCACCAAATATATATATATATATAAATAAATAAGGCATAAGAGTTAGAGTTAAAGAGCCCTTAGTCAAAGTTTTCACAAGGTGCATATGACTTAGGGTAAAGTAATAGACTAAATGAGAAGTACAATTTGACTCCTTACTTTGATTGATAACAAATTTTTGAATAGAGACTAAGTTTAGGAATGAAAAATTCGATTTTCCTATAACTTATAGATTACTTAAATCTTACAATAATATTTCAAATATTTTTCTTCTTCAAAATGCTTTTCGAAAATACTAACTCTTTGTTTCTCTTTCTTTATGGATTTTGTGGGTGCAATCTACTGAAAACCTTCACGAGACAAAACTCGTCCTCTAGGGGAAACCTAGAGGTTTAACGGCATGTTGCACATGCTCAGTGCAATCGCGTGACCTGCGAAAGTGGTCTAATAATCTTTAGTTTAGTTTTATTGTTTTGCTCGAGGACGAGCAAAAGATAGGTGTAGGGGTGTGATCGTACACATATTTTGCATTCTTTTCATTACATTCCTACATTTATCGTGTAATAAATCTGCTAATTTTCTTGTCTTAAATATTTATTTTGCAGAAGATAATAATGAAGAGAAAGAGGATTAAACCAAATAAATACCAGTTAAAATTAGATTTAACTGGATCTATTTGGGTAGCTAAGGATGATCCCAGATCTAGTTAGAACAAATCAAGGATTGGGGCAAATGTTCAGCTGAAGATCAGAGCAAATCAGACTGGATACAGTTTAGCATTTTAATCATATCTTTTGCTACCGAATCTCAAATCTGATGATTCAAGATGCTACAGAAAGAAGACTTAAAGTGCTATAATTCTTCTGTTGATCACTCGTTCTAATTCTGTCATCTGTTAAGCAATATTCAGCACTCAACACGTCATCAAGCTGCAGAACAGAATTCTGGATAAATCCAGTATGGAGATAAGGGGAGGATTCAAATTTCAGAAAAGCCAGCTTTCCCTATATTTATACTCCTCTAATCTCTGCTATAAATACCTGCAATCTCAAAGGCAAGGGAAGGAAGAGGAACACCACTTCAGAGGGAAGCACCATCTCAGAGAGAGCTTTAGTTTAGGTTTTTTCTTTTCTTCTTCAATGTAATTTTCATTTCTTTATTTTATTTTATTTTTAGGCTAGAAAGAGTTACATGATCAAAAGAGAGGAAGAGTTATTGTAGAGTGACACTATTGTAATCTTTTCTTCAAGAAGCCTATATTGAAGGTGACAATCAATGGAGGTTCATTGTGCTCAATCTCGCCGAAGCCTTTCTTTCCTTTCTTCTTTTCTATTACTTTGCTTTACTCGATGCGAAGGTAAATTCCATTTATGGTTCAACAGTAGAGGTAAATATTCTTCTTTTTCTTTTTATTTCTAATCTTTGCATTTTTTATTTCTAATCTTTGCATCACACTTTTCTTTATCTCTTTTTGGTTCCTTTTATTTTTATAAGTAAAACAACAACGATACCATCATCTCTTCTTCTACCATCTTCTTCTTAACTTAACATTTTTATTTTCTTTTTATTAACTGAGAAGATAAGTATTAACTAATTTTGTAAATTAAAAAAAGAAACTTACATAACGCTTCCATCGCTGTCCCTCCCTGTGGATCACGACCCGTTAGCCCTAGGCTATACGGTAGAATTGAGGACCTAGCACTTTTCCTAAATTTCTGTTATTTTTTGTGCAGGTTTGGCTCGATCAAGTACTATGACAGATATGACGAATCAGGTAAATGTCCAGAATCATTTGTCAATTTCTGAAAGAGTGGTATTATCGCTTAGTACACCATATCAGGGACACCTCGTCAAAAATGATATTGCTGAAAGATAAAATCACACACTAAAGGATATGGTTGGGAGTAGCTCACACTACTCTACCAGAGTCATTATATATTGAAGCCTTAAAAATGGTTGTCACCTCCTTAATAGAGTACCTAGCAAAACAGTAACTAAAACCCCGTATGAGTTATGGACTGGGAAATCTCTCAGTGTTAGGCATCTATATGTTTGGGATTGTCCAGCGGAAGCTCGGCCATATATACCATATGAGAAGAAGTTTGGACTCAATGACAGTTAGTTGTTTATTCGTAGGGTATTCTGAGAGGTATAAAGGCTTTAAGTTTTATTGTCCCTCCGCTAAGAACATAAAGACGGATTGCTAAATTTTTTTTTTGAGAATATTCAGAACAGTGGGAGTCAACTACATAAGGATTTCATATTTAAGGAAGAACATATTGTTATACCCATGACAAATTATTTCAAATGATAAAATAGTTGTTCCCCTTCAAGATGAAAATACAGTTGCATCCTTACAAGATACATATACAGTTCATCCTGAAGTAGATCATGCTAGTGAGGTAGAAACTGAAAATTCTCAACCACAAGTGCCTAGGAGATCAACTAGGGAGAGGAGATCAGTCATTGCAAATGACTATATATAGTTTATCTCTAATAGCATGAGTTTGACATAAGGCTAGAGGATGACCCCACATCCTTAAATGAGGCCAAACTCAACATTCACTCCAATAAGTGGTCAAATGCTATGAAAGATGAGTTAAAATCCATAAAAGACAATGATGTTTGGGATTTAGTAGAGTTACCTGAAGGAAAGAAGCCGATTGGTTGTAAATGAGTATTCAAAACCAAGCGGGATTCGAAAGGTAATGTCAAAAGGTATAAGGCACATCTTGTCATAAAGGGATTCACTCAAAGAAAGGGCATTGACTAATATATGGAGACTTTCTCCCTAGTTTTCATGAAGCATTCTTTTAGGATTATTATGGCACTGGTGGCTCACTTTGACCTGGAGTTATACCAAATATAAGATTGCATTTCTTAATGGTAACATTGAGAATGAAATTTGTATGGTGCAACCAGAAAGTTTTAAACTGAAGGTTTCATAATATTTGGTTTGCAAATAAAGAAATCAATTTATGGTCTAAATCAAGCATTCCGCCAATGGTATTTGAAATTTGATCAAGTAATATCCGATTTTGATTTTAAGGAAAATATAGTTGATCAATGTATTCACCATAAATTTAAAGAGAGTAGACTTATATTTCTTGTGCTATATGTGGATGACATTCTACTAGCAAGTAACGATATGGTTCTTTTACTTGACACTAAGAGTCTTCTCTCAAAGAACTTTGAGATGAAAGATCTTGGAAAAGCTTCTTTTGTGATAGGCATCCAGATTCAACGTGACAGGACACGTGGAATATTAGGTTTATCACAAAAGCCCTATATCGATAAGGTGATAGATAGATGTGGCATGAAGAATCGCTCTAAGGGAGATAAGTTGAGTTTACTCTAATGTCTCAAGAACGATCTACAGAAAGAGCAAATGAAAGACATTCCATATGCATTGGCGGTTGGATGTCTGATGTGTGCTCAAGTTTGTACCCATCCAGCATAGCATATACCGTGAGAAACTTGACAGAAACTTGATCAATCATGGCATTGATCTCTGGAAGACTGTCAAGAAGGTTATGCGATATCAATAAAAGACTACATGAAATCTGATCAGTTGCAGCTGATTGGATACACAGATTCAGATTATGCTGGATGTATCGACAATAGGAAGTCCACTTTATTTTACATTTTCCTTATTGTAGGAAGATGGTGGATTTAGTCGAGAGGCCATTACAGCTACACTGTGACAATAAGAGCTATAAAGCTCTACTGCAATAGTGACAAGAGTTCAGCAAAGTCGAAACATATCGACATCAAGTTTCTTGTCATCAATGATAAAGTTCAGAATCATATTTTGTCTGTTTGATAGTGATGACACTATTCTTAACATTACAGATCCACTCATTAAAGGACTTTCACCTAAAGTATTCTTAGAGCATATTGCTCATATGGGGATGACTAGTCATTATGATATCCTGATTTTGTGGGAGTGAATAATTTTATGTAACAGACATTATTTCTAAGTGCACTTTATGGATATTTGTTGATTCTGATAAATAAATTTATAACTGCTTTTCCTAAAGTTTACTTTTGCGCATTTGAGTTTGTTGAATTAGCAGTTGACTCGTTGGAGTCATAAGGCTAGACTCGTTGGAGTCATAAAGTGGAAACCAGTTGGAATTGTACCTTATTTGATCAGAAGACATTTCCATGCCACACGTCCACATTTGATCTATGTCGTTAGGGGTTCTGAAACTTGTGATGTGGAAGGTCCTACCTCGATTATACAGAAGGTAACGATCGCCATGTTCGGTGGCAGGGCACTTAATGGACCAGATTGTTCTGAAACGTGGTTTGTCGGCGGTTAAAGTTTTGACGTCATAAAGTTATGCATAATATCTATTCAGTATGACTTGCTTGGCCCAAGTGGGAGATTGTTAGACTTATTATGTTTTAAAGTCTAATTTATTTTGGGCCTAATCAAGTCAATTGGATATTTGCACCCGCCCACTTAACCTATGTTGTTTGACCCAATAAAGAATTGATCAAACCTAAATGGTTTGGGTCTAGACACGTTTTCAATTACACTTAGCCATGAGTGTATTTAAATTAGAATGTGGGACTCATCTACACGTGTGGAACTCGTGTTATAAATCAAGGGCCTAGATCTATGATGAGTTGAACTAGGGTTTCTTGATGCTATATATACCATGAGTAGGGTTCCCTCTCCACCACCACCAACAAGAATAACCATCTCTCTCTTAGAGGCCTCTCATCTCCTCTAAGGATAAAGAAGAGAACTTGGTGGCTGGAGAGAAGAATCCTCTCTCTCAACTCCGGCGTTCTCGAGATCGTGCAACCTTCGGCATCCTCTTCGTAAAGGAATCAGGTATGCCTAAAACCCTCCTTCCCTTTGATTATGATAAAGCCTTCCCTTTGATTATGATAAAGAGGCTAACGGTATATGTGTAGATCTTGTATGGAATAATTTTAGATCTAACAGCCGGTAATCCAATTTCCTTTACAGGGCCCTCAATGGGCTTGTGTGCGTGCGAGCACCCGTTGATTTCTAACCCACACAACTCGTCATGAAAGAGTCTCTATATATAAACATTAAAGAGTTCTTTTCCTATCCAATGTGAGACTAAAGGAACTTTGCTTAATTTTGAAATTCCCTCAAAATATTAACATCTATATCCCATTTGTACATCCTATGAATTCTCCAATATGTGTATCAGATCAAATTCAGATCAATCACAATTGACTTTAACTCATTGAACTACTATATTTTGTAGATTGATGCCCTTTTCGCCGAATCATTCTTCTGGATCAAGAACAGGTTCTTCAGCACCTTGAGAATCGCAACCAAGCGAGGCTTTCTGTGAGGAAGCAAGCTGCCGGTTCTCTTCGGCACGCCCAAGCCCTGGTCACAGCGAAACTCTGCACTTGATCCATTCCCTTTCAAATCCTCCTGCTTCCACTCGCAAGAAACCCAAGACAGCTCTTCATTGAAATCCGCCCACAGCATGTCCATCTTCTCCTCATTGCTAACAAACCGACTATATAGGTGCTAATGGATGGTAGGGGTCTCATGAGTTTGAATAACCCTAAGAATTATAATTTCTGATCTTTTTAAAAAAAATGAAAAAAGAGAATCTTGACTGCGCGTTTCTCATTCAAAAAAGTAAGAGATAATGAACTTTTCATCACAACATTCCTTATTATTTTATTCTCCAGTTACCATTTAATTATTGAAATTTTGACCGAGGCATATTCGAAAAACAATTATTGTAGAGCATCATAGTTTTTTCCCCT
The DNA here is from genome assembly GCA_038442645.1 of Agave tequilana. Lineage (NCBI taxonomy): Eukaryota > Viridiplantae > Streptophyta > Magnoliopsida > Asparagales > Asparagaceae > Agave > Agave tequilana. Next base: position 55,098 of record JAVJIF010013391.1, on the reverse strand, counting down.
CGGTCTTATAATATAAATTGGCTACATTATATTATTCTACACGAATGAAAAGGCTCTATAGATATAAAACTATTATTTTGAATAAGCTTGATACAATCACAATATTTGTTCAAGTGTTATATTGTCACTGCAGTGTATTCTTGATGACTATTGCGAAAGAAGTTTGTGCTTAATTATTGATATTAAAAGACCAGACAATAGAATTTTCAGTTGTGAGATCAATGTGACTAAATTTGTGGAGAGTAAATCTAAGGAAGAAATTATTAGTTATCAAGCCAAGGATATTGGGATTAAATTCTGTGTGCATTTCATGCTTTTGGATAAGTATAGCCGAGCTATTAGAATGTTATATGTGTGAAAAACTGGTCATGTTTAGTCACACAATACTAGGTCAAAATTGGGGCATATGAAAGGAAATGAACCAATTCTAAACAATTTTGTTTAATTCACCAATATAAATTATGTCAGTAAGCATAAACATAAATATACGACCACTTTGTAATCTTTTATTATCAAAAGCATTAACAAGAATACTTAACAAGATGTACAAAAGCGTAATAAAAACAAACTTGTAGTCTTTTTTTTCCCTTCACATTCCAGAATTTCTTGCTCTGCTTTGTGTCTCCCGACGGTTTGCCACGTACAATTGATGTCGAACCCTCATTTTTTCAAAATTGTCCATAGGGCCAGGTTGAGAAGAGTTCCTTGTTGCGGATGATTTTGTGTCCATTGGACTGTAATTTATAAAATACACTTACAACTCAATTTCAACTCACTTACAATCCACTTACAGTTAATTTTGAGATCATGAAAATTTGTATTCATTTTTATATTACTATTAAAAATTTTAAATATTTAATACTTTTAGTATTTATTTGTAATATTTAAAATTTTTAAATCACCAAATAGTTAATTTTGTGATTAACTCTTTTTCACTTACACGTTACACATTACGATAACTAAACACCATAAAATACAATACACTTTCCTAATTATAATTTCACAATTCTAATCAAATACTGTAAAACTTATTTGTATGTAACTTAAATACAACTATAAAAAAATTTACCAATTACGATTTATGACTTAACACCAATTACGGCAACCAAACAGGGGGGTCTGTTTGGTTGTCGTAACTGGCCGTAATTCGTAGTTGTAATTGGTAAAGTCTTTTACAATTATAAATGAGTTAATGTACGTAAATTTTACGGTGTTTGGTTGGTAATATAAAATTGTAAAGTGGGAAAGTGTATTGTACTTTACGGTGTTTGGTTGTCGTAATGTATAAGTTGTAAGTGAAAAAGTTGACCACAAAATTAACTATTTGGTGATTTTAAAAATTTTAATACTGCTAATAAATATTAAAAATGTTAAATATTAAGCAATTTTAATATTAATATAAAAAAATATTACAAATTTGTATGACCACAAAATTAACTGTAACTGGGCTGTAAGTGAGTGGTAACTGGGTTGCAAGTGAGTGTTAGTTGAGTTACGTAAGTCTTTTACGAATTACAGTCCAAACAAATGCCGTAGTTATAACTGGGTAGTAAGTCGTTTACGAATTACGGAGTTTTACACGAAACAAACGGCCTCTAACAAGTCCACTTTGCTCTCACTCCTTCACTCTCACTTGTAGTTAGTTATTAACTTATTATATCAACATCGCTCTCACTTGTAGTTATTATATCAACATAAAATTGCATTGACTTGACGGGCTGGTGTGCAGGTCACTGCCACTCCACATTTGCCGTGAAGACTCTTCAATGGTCAAGAGACTGGAAACACTTGGCTCAGATTAATTTCTACAAAGTGAGGGGTGAGTGTTTGAAGCTTGTGGAAATGTAAGGTGTTGAGGGGTCCTACATTTGCCTTGATGTCCGTGAGAGACCAAATGAAACGACTTATGTGGTGGGAGTTATATCTCATGAGAAAATTTGTCTCCTAAAATTATTGCCATACCCAAATTTACAGCCTAAATTACATTTATAACCTATTCTTGGAAACCCGAGTTTAGAGGCAGTTTTGAAACAATGTGAGCGTAAAATTAAATCAGTTTCAAAACTAGGACAGACAAACCATGCCGCACTTTTCTTCACTCGGCACAGCAGGAGATCAAGTGGATGCGTCATTGGAAGCAAGTCCATATTCGAGGCACGGGGCACGTGCTTGGCTCGTGAACAATTGATATAAACAAGCCAAACTCAAACCCAAACTCTGCCAGCTTGCTCAAGATTTATAAATGAACCGAACTCAAACTAAATCAGCTTGTTTGTATTCGATTCAAACAAGTTCGATATTTAATATTTTAAATATGTTTAGCAAATATTTTCATATAAATTGTTGGTACATCCATTATATACGTCATTATTATATGAGTTACGTGCATGTAACGAAATATAAGAGTCATGCATGCTAAATTTTGAATTATAAACACATTTTCTTATTTAAAAAAGTGGTAGAACTCTTGATACCATTTTCAAAAACTTAATTTCAAGCATAATCAATAAATGGACTTTCGATGAGTGAATAGTGTGTGTTCAACTTAGTATTTAATTAGCTCGCTCTTGATTCGCTCGATTAATAAATGAGTCGAAGGAAACAAGGTTAACTCGCTCGAGTTCGGCCCATTTACACCCCCTACTCATGCATGAATTTGGATTCTCACGCATAAATATTTAAGCATGCCAATCAGAAAATTTAAACAAAAAAAGGAGTTAAAATTAATTTTCATCGTGATCAAGCAATCGATGATAGTTGATAACGCATATTATATATCACAAAAGAGGTCACAAGTTCAAATGAGATCAGATATTGTGACGCCCCGATCCGGCGGGTACGGAGACATCACTGCGACGTATATACGCAGGTCGGAAATACCCTCACGTATATACGCTAAGCATTAGTACTGTAACGCCCCGATCCCGCGGGTACGGGGACGTCACTGCGACGTATATACGCAGGTCAGAAATACCCTCACGTATATACGCTAAGCATCAGTACAGGCAAGAATCAGAGTACGGAAGCAAATGGTGCATTATACATTCCAACATATGAGTACAAACAAAGTTATCACCAGAGGTGATAAATATTACAAGAATATTACATCACTGATAGGCGCAAATGCGAGAATACAAAGAGATGTACAAGTGTGAACAGTATAATATGGAGGCTCAGAGTCATAACAGGAAAACTCAAGAGCCGAACAGGAGGGCCTGGAAGGATAGGGCTCTGGACAGTCTGTTGGAGATCCACGCTACCGCTGCGCCACTCTGATCAGCAACTAGGAGAATCCACATGCTCCAAGCTCCGAAACCTGGACATGAGGATCCAGAGGAGTCAGAACTCCCCGGCGAGTGGTGATGCGAATGCCAGATGGCGTGCCAAGATAAGTACAAGTGTATCGATAAAACCGAATCATAATCATGCATTGAAAACCGTGTTGTGAGCATAAACATGCAGGAGTGAGTAGATATATAACAAGTGATGTCAAGCAGGGAATACTCATGGTATGATAAGATAAGGGAAGGTAACAAGATGAGGAGTAAAGTAGATAGGGCAATATCAGATATCTCCTAAACTAACATAAAACCGATAAAATCGAATAAAACTGATTATGAGCAAATCCGATTGTACCAGCTTAGGTCACGGCTCCATGAGACTAGTACATCGAAGGAATAATCCAAACAAGAAAACCCTCATCTATATACCTTTATCCCATGTCACCGTAATCCAAGCCGTACAACCCGAGTTACAAAATAGCACAACAAATTGTATATTAGCCTCTTATTATAATTGGGGCCGTCTAAGTTCTAGGCTTCAGTATGTGTCCCATTCCACATACTTCCACTCACAACTTATAGAGCAAGTTATTTGAAAACTGATAAAGTTCGATGAATCATGTTTCGGATGGGCCCCATACATACCCGGGACAACGATCCAGGAGTATCCGGTGCTGAGCCGGAACGTACCGCTAGGTACCGGGACTTATTTACGCCCGAACAGGAATAGAGTATCGCAGATCCCATAGAAATAGGCCTAGGGCGTATAACGCCCCAATCCTGCGGGTACGGAGACGTTACTGCAACGTATATACGCAGGTCAGAAATACCCTCACGTATATACGCTAAGCATCAGTACAGGCAAGAATCAGAGTACGGAAGCACGTGGTGCATTATACATTCCAACATATGAGTACAATTACAAAGTTATCACCAGAGGGTGATAAATATTACAGGAATATTACATCACCAATATGGCGCAAATGCGAGAATACAAAGGGATGTACAAGAATGAACAGTATAAAAGGCACTCGTGAGTTTACAAAAGGAAAACTCGAGAGGCGCACAGGGGGGCCTGGAAGGATAAGGCTCCAGACGGTCTGCTGGGGATCCATGCTTCAGCTGCGCCACTCTGATCAATAACAGGGGGAATCCACACGCTCCAAGCTCCAAGACCTGGACATGAGGATCCAGGGGAGTCAGATAGAACTCCCCAGGCGAGTGGTGATACGAAAGCCAGATGGCGTGCAATGATAAGCACACGTGTATTTATCGAATCATAATCATGCATTGAAAGCCGTGTCGTGACCATAAACATGCAGGAGCAAGTAAATATAAGACAAGTGATATCAAACAGGAAGTACTCATGGTATGATAAGATAGGAGCAGAAGACTGGTGGAATGGAACATAAGTGGAAAGGAAGGACATGAACAGGTATAGTATCATAATCATAAAACCAGAAATCCGAAGTAAAACCTGATGAAAGCAATTGTGGCGAAACAAGTGGTATAACCCAGTTTGTAGAGCAACATAACAAGTTATCATCTTGGCATTTTATTATTATTACTCGTCCGACCCATATATCTAGGTATGTGTCCTGGTGTACATCTCAACACACATACATCCATATATAAGCAAGCCGAGGTTGGTTACTGGAAGCTGATGAAGAACTGATAACTCATACTTATAGTAGTTCCCGTCCGCCCGGGACACAGCCATTGGGGCCTGAAATCCCCCTAACACGCATCTTCTGGGGGCCTGAAATCCCCCTAACACGAATCGTCAGTTTTGGTATTCCACTACTATAAGCAAGACATCATACCGGCATCCATCACTTCCTCCCATTCCCCGTGTAGATTGTACTTTTTATAGCTTATGAAACATAATTATCAGATTACGGGAACGAGTAGGATCGTAACTGGTCATAACAGGAGTACATAACAGGCATAACAAGAGTCATAACAAGCATAACGAGAGTCATAACAAGCATAACGGGAGTTCATAACAAGAGATCAGGTACTACATTCCCGTAATATGATAATCATGAGTAGAGAGTTACTCTTAACGGGTATCAAGTTTTTAACATGCCAATGACAAGTATTCAGGTAGGTGACTGGTGATAAGTCATGTCATAACAAGGGGAAGGTGATAAGAGATAACATAACAGGAGCAGGTGTTGAGTAGTAGCATGTCAGGTGTCAGGTGATAACATATCAAGTGTTAAATAATACAGACAAGTATATGTCAAGTGTTCACATAACAAGCTTGTATATGGCAAGTGTTAGAGTAATAGTTGAGCACAATCAAGCGGAGCTAAGTAAGCTGGAAGTATGAACAGCAAACAGTATTTAACACTAGAGCGCCTGGCGAGGTTACCGGGACGACTCGGCTTAAAGTGCGAGTAGAAAATCCGGCAGCAACTCGTCCAGACGAATCTAGTGGTAAAGCGCTGAGCGCTAAGCATGCCTACCAGGCGGAGCTAAAAGACCTGATGGTCTAAGCGCACTCCTCTTTCTAGGAAGTGGGCGGAACCCGGAGGCTAAAGTACGCTCGGAGTTTAGGCGCACTCCTCTTTCCAGGAAGTGGGATTAATCACTACCTTCACAAACGTCACTGCCTTCAAAAGCCAAAGAGTATGCGGGACCCACACTATATGACCCATTAATACGTCTTTCCCAAATGCCTCGTGGAAAAATTAATCAATGCCTTCACAATCCCACTTTCTAAATGCGGGACCCAAACCATGTCACTGCCTTCAAATACCAGTTTGCGGGACCCACAAGTGTATCTCTATATAGAGATGTCGCCAGCTGAGGGCGCCGTCCTTTTTCTATTTTTTTTCTTTTTTTCCAAAACTTATGATGGCCCCACTGAAAGATTTAGACAATAGCATGCAGTTTCCGGGATGCTCCCAAAAGAAGATCAATGGTTAATTAGTGGTTCCCACAACTTCCTGTAAGCAAAACTTTAGGAGGAGAGTGGATTTTGCGGATGAGATTTCTTTTACAGCAAATTAGTCCTTTACGTTATTAAGATTGCATAAGAAATCTTCATAAAGTTAAGTTCTCCTTTTTGCATGTAAGTCCCTCCTAATAAAATATCTACACAACAAGATATATGTTCAATCTTAGAATAATTTTATGTTTCTAAGTTCTACTTCACAACTTTAAACTGAAGTTAAATTTTATTTTGGTGCATAACCATCTAGAGTGGACGTCTTCTGTAAATACAGCCTTCAAATCAAGACTTTAATATACCAGGCAAAACATGCCATAAAACTAAATCTTAAATATAAATTATATGTATTTAAAGGTATAGATCCACTGAAGAGGTTGTTGCTGAGGTTAATGCTGTGCGCAGGAGACAACAACCAATAGAGGATCCAATCGATCTCAATCACAAAGAACAATGAAAACGAACCACGAAGAACAAACAATCGCAAAAACAGGATCTAACGAGGTTCGGCCAACGTGCCTACGTCCTCGGGGCAATCAATGGAGAGATTTTGTATTAGGGAAGATGATTACAATGCTTTTTGCCTCTTTCAGTACAAGAGAGCCCTAAGCTTTTTGTTTTCGCAGGTTAGAAACCCTAGAACAGCCCAAAATACTATTTATACCCGCTGCTCCGCAATTTGCGGAGCAGCAGATTTTTGCCCAAATCCGACAATCGGTCGACCGGACCGGTCGACCGATACACACTGAGAGACTTAATCTCTCCAGGTCGGTCGACCGGGACGGTCGACCGATTTTGCCCGTGACTTTTGAGCTTCCTGTCGGTCGACCGGAACGGTCGACCGATTTTTCCCGTAAGCTGGCTCCTCTAGAGCGGTCGACCGGACCGGTCGACCGCCCGACTCCTGTGCACGTTGTGCACGTCGGTCGACCGGACCGGTCGACCGACCTCTGCCAGAACTGCTGCTGCTGGTGGTTTCTGCTGCTGTCTTCTTCGGCTTTTGTCGTCGACTTCCTCGGCGATCTTCGACAGCACATCACCTCCTCTAATAGTATCTCTCCTCCAACAATTCTCCACCTCGGTGAAGATTTTCAAATCTGAGCCGAATTCCGAATTCCGACTCGATAGTGGCTGCACCAAACCGGTTGCCTACGTACCCCTTGCCCAAGGGATCAAGCCGTCCGTAGTTCACTCCAATGAGCTTCAGCGAGCTCAGTTCACCTGAAGGACATGGAGCAAGTCTTTGCAGTGTGCAAACTTCACTCCCGTCACCACCTTTGTAAGCATATCGGCCGGATTCTCCGAAGTATGAATCTTCAACAAGTTGATGTCACCTTCCTCCAAAATCTCCCGAACAAAGTGGTACCTGACATCGATATGCTTCGTCCTTGCGTGATAGACCTGGTTCCTTGCCAAGTAGATGGCACTCATGCTGTCACAGTTTATCTTCAATATATCCTGTTCCACGCCCAGATCATCAAGCAAACCCTGAAGCCAAATAGCCTCCTTCATGGCCTCTGTCAAAGCCATATACTCCGCCTCTGTAGTCGACAACGCGACGGTGGACTGAAGTGTGGAGCGCCAACTCACCGGTGCCTGTGAGAATGTGAAGACATATCCCGTAGTCGACCGGCGTTTGTCAAGGTCACCTGCATAGTCCGAATCCACATAGCCTATGCATTCTTGCTTCCCGGTGTTGTCCTTCTCAAATACGAGGCCTACATCAACAGTACCCTTGATGTATCTCAGGATCCATTTCACAGCTTCCCAATGACCCTGACCTGGATCATGCATATATCTGCTTACCATGGAGACTGCCTGTGATAGATCTGGCCTTGTACATACCATCGCATACATCAAGCTACCCACGGCATTGGCATATGGAACATGAGACATATGCTCACGTTCTTGGACACTCCTTGGAGACATCTTCGCTGACAACTTGAAGTGCGGCGCCATTGGTGTACTAACAGTCTTAGTATCTTTCCCGATATTAAACCTCTGCAGTACCTTCTCCAGATAGCCCTTCTGAGTCAAGCTTATCCTGCCAGCATCCCTGTCCCTTGTGATTTCCATGCCCAATACCTTTCTTGCTTCCCCCAGGTCCTTCATCTCGAACTCGGACGACAACATCTTCTTCAGAGAATCAATAACAGATCTTGACCTAGAAGCAATCAGCATATCATCTACATAGAGCAGTAGATAGATATACTCCCCTGATGGTAACTTGTTGTAGTACACACATGGATCAAAGTGGCTTCGTGTGTACTTCTTCTTTCTGATGAAGCTGTCAAATCGCTTGTACCACTGTCTAGGAGACTGCTTCAAACCGTACAGCGACTTCTTCAGCTTACATACCAACTCCTCTTTCCCTGCAGCTTTGTAACCTGTGGGCTGATTCATGTAGATCTCCTCCTCAAGATCGCCGTGGAGAAAGGCGGTCTTCACATCAAGTTGGTCAAGGTCCAACTCATTCTGCGCCACCAAAGCCAATAGAATCCGAATAGACGAGTGCTTCACAACCGGGGAGAACACCTCGTTGTAGTCGATTCCTTCTCTCTGTGCGTAGCCTTTAGCCACCAGCCTTGCCTTGTAGCGCACTTTATTTTCTTGGAGTGATCCCTGCTTCTTAGCAAATACCCACTTGCACCCTATGGCCTTCTTCCCCTTGGGCAACTTGGTCAGTTCCCATGTGTTGTTCTTATAAAGAGATTGCATCTCTTCATTCATGGCCCCTTTCCATAACGCAGCTTCTGAACTGATCTCTGCTTCCCTGAAAGTAGATGGAATAGCCTCTTCAACAACTGGAAGTGCATGTGCAATTACCATATCGGTGGTGAGCCAGCCAGGTCTCCTAACATTTCTCCTTGGTCTTTCAACTGCAGTGGGGTCTGGAACAGTACCCATGAGCTGTTCCTGATCCTCTTCAACAACTTCAGCATCTTCTTCTGCAATCTGATCACCTCCCTGTGTCACCTCAGGGACGATCCTCACTGATACTGAATCTTCTAGAGATGGTGGATCTGCATCACTCTCCACCTGCTGCAATAGTTCCTTGGTCTTACTAGTCTCCACCTGCTGGGAGACCATAGGCTTCATCATTGAGGCCTCGTCAAATGTGACATCCCTGCTGATTATGAATTTGTTGTCCTGTTGGTCCCAGATCTTGAACCCCTTGGTTCCTCGCTTGAAGCCAACAAACACCCCTTTCTTTGCTCTCGGATCCAATTTGTCTTCTTTGACATGATAGTAGGCTGGACATCCAAATACCCGGAGCACATCATAATCTTCAGCAGCTTTACCAGACCAAGCTTCAAGAGGGGTCTTCCCCCCTATTGCAGACGACGGCAACCTATTGACAAGATGGCATGCATATCCCAAAGCTTCAGCCCAGAACTTCTTTGGCAATCCTGCATTGGACAACATACACCGAACCTTCTCTAGCAAAGTCCGGTTCATCCTCTCAGCCACCCCATTCTGTTGCGGAGTCTCTCTCACTGTGAAGTGTCTCTCTATGCCCTCATCAAGACATAGTTTTTGGAAAGGATCTGATTTGTACTCTCCTCCATTATCAGAACGGAGAACCTTGACCTTCCTTCCCGTGCTTCTCTCCAAATTAGCCTTCCACTTCACAAACAATTCTAGGACTTCATTCTTGTGTCGCATGGTGTACACCCAGCAGCGCCTAAAATAATCATCGATGAACGACACAAAATAGTGGTTTCCCCCAATTGATGCAGTCTTGGTGGGTCCCCATACATCTGTGTGAACATAATCAAGAATGCCTTCGGTGCAGTGTGAAGCTGTGCCAAACTTCACCTTCGTTTTCTTGCCTATGATGCAATGTTCACACAGATCCAGCTTGCAGGTCTCTGCACCCTTCAGTAGCCCCTTTCTTACAAGAGCTTGCAGTGATTTCTCTCCTGCGTGTCCCAGTCTCATGTGCCACAGCCGGGTCGAGTCTTCCTTCTGACTGGTAGAAGCTGCCACCTGCCCTGTCACTGTACTACCCTTCAAGTAATACAAATTGTTCCGGCGGTCGGCCTTCAACACCACCATTGAGCCCTTTGTCATTTTAAGAACACCTTCTTTAATAGACACACTGAGCCCCAATGATTCCAAAGCACCCACAGAGATCAAGTTCCTCTTCAACTGAGGTACATATCTCACTTTTTTCAGCTCCCTCACCATCCCGTCAAACATCCTGATCGGAATAGTGCCTACACCCTCCATGATGCACGGATGATCATCGCCCATGACGACCGAACATCCCTCCAACTTCTCAAGACTGGTGAACCAATCTCGATTAGGGCATACATGATATGTAGCACCTGTGTCCAGGATCCACTCATTATCCCCTGAGTAGCCTACGACGGGAGCGGTCACTGAAAAGGAGAACACCGAAGAATCTGAATCTGAACCATCTGCCTGTGATTTACCGCTTGTCGCCTTCTTCACTCTTGCTAGATTTGCCTCAGATTTTGATTCCTTCTTCTTCCCCTTGTACTTTGGACAGTCAACCTTCCAGTGCCCAATCTCTTTGCAGAAAGCACACTGATTTCTTTTAAGATCTTTGAATCCCGGCCTGGACTTCGATCTTCCCCTGATCTCCTTTCCCTTTCTAGATGAACCTCTGCCTCTCACCTCCAATGCCTCCGCTGATGACCCAGACTGAGAAGGATGCCTCTCCTGCTTCCTTGTCTCATAACTCATCAATGCAGATGACGCCTCATGGTAGTCCAACGTCTGTCTACCATTGATAAACGTCATGGTGAATGTCTCATACTCCTCCAGTGGGAGCGAGTTCAGGAGAATGACTGCCTTGTCTTCCTCTTCTACCTTGACATCCACGTTTATCAGATCGGTAAGAAGCTTTGTAAACCGGTTTATGTGCTCATTTACTGTGCTCCCCCTCTTCATCCTGAACTGATACAGCTTACTCTTAAGCTGTAACCTGGATTCCACGCTCTTTGTCAGGTACTTCTTTTCTAGGGTTTCTCACAGTTTCTTTGCAGACGTCTCATGTTGCACAAGGTATTTGATATCCTGTGTCAAGCATGAACGAATCAAGCCACATGCCGATCTATTCATCTTTGCCCATTCCTCATCTGTTGTAGTGTTCTTCTTCCTCTCCAATAGGAGGGTATCCTCCAGATTAGATGCGTTCAACGCATCCATCACCTCACACCTCCACATACCAAAGTTATTAGTGCCATTGAACTTAACAACTTCGATTCTAGGGTGATTCATTGTTCTAACAGTAGCAACTTCCTCTGCCATTGAGATTCTTTCCTTGACCCTCTAACTATGCGGAAGATCAAATAACTTGAAAAATAGATCTAACACTGAGATAAAAATGTGATTTTTACCTCTCCCGTGAAACCCTAGCTCGAGTTTCTCACCAGATCTATTTCACCACCGATCCAAAAAACCCTCCTTGAGTCCTCCGGAGATCGACACACGATCCCTCGAACACCCAATACCTCAGATCCGAGATCGACACACGATCTCCACCGGATCCGATCTCGAGGCCTCCGGATCTTCAGAAATCCCAAAGAGCAACCTGGATGCTCTGATACCACTTGCTGTACGCAGGAGACAACAACCAATAGAGGATCCAATCGATCTCAATCACAAAGAACAATGAAAACGAACCACGAAGAACAAACAATCGCAAAAACAGGATCTAACGAGGTTCGGCCAACGTGCCTACGTCCTCGGGGCAATCAATGGAGAGATTTTGTATTAGGGAAGATGATTACAATGCTTTTTGCCTCTTTCAGTACAAGAGAGCCCTAAGCTTTTTGTTTTCGCAGGTTAGAAACCCTAGAACAGCCCAAAATACTATTTATACCCGCTGCTCCGCAATTTGCGGAGCAGCAGATTTTTGCCCAAATCCGACGATCGGTCGACCGGACCGGTCGACCGATACACACTGAGAGACTTAATCTCTCCAGGTCGGTCGACCGGGACGGTCGACCGATTTTGCCCGTGACTTTTGAGCTTCCTGTCGGTCGACCGGAACGGTCGACCGATTTTTCCCGTAAGCTGGCTCCTCTAGAGCGGTCGACTGGACCGGTCGACCGCCCAACTCCTGTGCACGTTGTGCACGTCGGTCGACCGGACCGGTCGACCGACCTCTGCCAGAACTCGACCGGACCGGTCGACCGACCTCTGCCAGAACTGCTGCTGCTGCTGGTTTCTGCTGCTGTCTTCTTCGGCTTTTGTCGTCGACTTCCTCGGCGATCTTCGACAGCACATCACCTCCTCTAATAGTATCTCTCCTCCAACAGTTAAGAGCTGAACTCAAGTTGGTTGGCATCCTCGGAATCGTTCCGCTTAATTTGTTGTTTCCTAATTGTAGCTCTTGCAGCGAGTTCAGGTTAACAATTGTATCATGAATTGAACCACTAAGCTTATTGCCTTCAAGATTGAAGGTGCTAAGTTTCTTCAGACTGAAAAGTGTAGCGGGTATAGTTCCACTTAGTGAATTGTGGCTCAAATCCAATTTATACAAGTATGCCAACTTAGAGAACACAGAAGGGATCTCCCCACTTAAATCGTTATCTTGAAGAGCCATCACCTCTAGCCAAGCAAGATTACCCAGCTCCTTGGGCAGCTTGCCATGAAATTTATTTGCGGCGAGATTGAGACCCCGTAGACTTTGACAGTTCTCCAGTTGGTGTGGAATCTCTCCGTGCAATTCATTGCTATCCAAGTACAGAGTGCTCAGATTCTGGAGTCGCATGATTTGTGGTGGAATGGTTCCATTGAGAAAATTGTTACTAAGCATCAGGCCTCGAAGTTGTTGAGAATACATTTGAGGCAAGGGTCCTTGAAGAAAGTTGGACTCAAGTCCGACAAGCATTAAGTTAGGAGGGGAGAGGAGATCTGATGGGATTCTGCCGCTGAGATTATTATTTCCGAGGATCAACCACTGCAAATGTCTTGTAAAACCAGGAGGTATCGTGCCAGACAAGAAATTGTTTCGAGCAGAGAAGTAATGAAGTGTTTTGATGGAGGAAAGACTAGTGGGAATAGTGCCTGTAAGAGAATTGCAAGAAAGGTGTAGAAACTCCAACTTTGAAAGCTGGCCAATCTCATCTGGAATAGTACCAGATAGGTTGTTTTGGGTGAGGTACAAGATGTTGAGATTCGTTGCCTGGAAAATCTCAATGGGGATAGGGCCATCGAAGTGATTGAATCCAAGAAATAATACTTCTAAGCTGGAATACACTGGAATGGTGCCACTTAAAAGATTATTGTTCAAAACCAGCGCTCTCAAGTTGGGCAGCCCATCAAAAAACTGGGAACTTACTGGTCCTTCCAAGGTATTATAAGCCAGATCAAGTTCTTGTAATGCACGAAAGCTAGAAAAGTTGTTGAGTGGACCAATCAATCGATTTCCAGACACATTGAGTGCCTTCAATGATGTGGAAAGCCCAGTGCAGTTGGAGAAGGAGGTGGGAATGGAGGTGAAGGAATTCAAGGAGAGGTCGAGCATCTCAAGGGCATCGAGGCGGCAGAGGAGTTGAAAAAAATGGGCGACGGATGATGATGTATAGAGTCCAAGGTCGCTGAAGTTGAGTTTAGTGACACGGGAAAAGGGTTTGAAGGAGGAGGATGAAGAAGAGCAAGCGACTACATCCCATGTAACGGCCGAAACTTTAATTTTCTTATTACTATTTCCTATGCATGTTAAGTGTCACTTAAATGAGGAAATATTATTTTTTTTTATTTATTATTTTATTTCTCTTTCTTAAGAAAATACCAATAGAAGTAAATATAAGCATGGAACTAACATTTATTTTCTTTATGTTGTCATTCTAGAATTTGTGACACAAATAGGAATTTATATAATATTTATATATTGGTATTTAATGGCAACATGTATATGATACTAGGGTATATAGGGTATACCCTAATTAATTTCATTTTGAGACATTTAATGGTGTTTCTAATAAGAATGTATTTAGGAAAATATTAAGGGATGTAAATAAAATTTTTCTTTAATTTATGGTGAGTGGGAGAGTTAGGTGTGCATGAGGAGTGTAGTGTAAGGCTAGGATCAATTTGATCCTAGCCTTAGCCAAGTGGCAAGCCCATTGGGGTTTGTGTCTTGCAAATGTTTGGTTTTGTAGGGCTTTTGTGCATATTGGGCAACTCAATTACCCCTGTACTGAGAAGAACTCTCTTCTCTGTAAAAATCAGAATTTTTCCCCACACCTGAAACATAGAGACTCTCCACCCTCACAACTCTCTTCCTCTTCCAGTGAACCTTGGTCGGAATCAGGGGATATCCTCACACCTCGCGCCACCTCGCAGCCACACCCAGCTATGCGCGACTGCGCACAGCCTCTCGCGACCGCGCAGCCGCGGAAACCAGCGGAAAGCCGCGCGATCGCGGCAAAGCTAGGGCTTGGGTCGGCCGGATTTCGTCAGAGGGACGTTTTGTTGGCCAGGAGTCGGGGAGAAGAGCCTGAACTTGGGTAGTAGAAGGTAATAGTGTGAAACCCTAATTTTTTTAGTTTGCCCTAAAACTCCCAATTTTCAGAAATCGAAATTGGGTAAAGGCAAATTCATGCTTCAGTATTTCCTTCCTTTTTGTGAGGTATTTTATAACTAATAAATTCTGTCTTTTGCTAGGATTTGAGTATAAGGGTTTGATCCAAGATTTCAAGTGGGGAACCCATCTATAATAGTGAGTAAATTCCATACTCACTTTATATTTTTTTACTTAAATTACTAATCTTTCATTTAGAAGTTGAGGCATGTAATAGAGAAAGGGAAATTGAAGAATGTGAAATAAAAATGGTAGAGTGGTATAAAAACTAAATCAACATGAAATTAGTATTAAATTACTCTATTTCCATTGAAGGTTGATGTATGTTATGTATATATATGATGTGTAAGTAAAAGAAGTCTTGATGCGTGTTTGCTAGAGTGTGAATATGCCTAAATAACTATGTTGCATATTATGTAAGTATGAGGCTTAGGTAAAGGAAGTATTGTTGGGGGTTTATTTAAGTATAAATATGCCCTATTAACTATATTACGTGTTATGTATGTGTGATATTATAGTTACTAATCATGATACCTAAGCACTTTCGTATGAATGAAAAATTTTACAAATTTATATGGTTATACTTCTATAGTAGCGTGACTTGAGTATGTGAGTGGTATGGTGCATGTCGATCATGTAACCTTACCAAAACATACTAAATTGGTAACTTATGCAAAAAGTACACTTTTGTTATGTCACATGTGTTAGTGTATAATATATGAAATTTTCTATGATTGCTATTTAAGGAGGAAGGGGCCGGGCGGGAGCCGGTAGGAGGGGGGAAGACGGTGAGAAATGTTGTGCATTCACATTATTTATATAAGGAGGAAGGGGCCGGGCGGGAGCCGGTAGGTGGAGAAGACGGGGATTATGAGGAATCACGTATATGCACATGAATATGTATACTTGCATTATATTTATATGTCTTGTTATATATTCTAGGAGGAAGGGGCCGGGCGGGAGCCGGTAGTCGGGAGAAGACGGGGTAAATTAGCACCCTATGACTAGGGTGATATGTGAAAGTTCCTAGTGAGTAATTGAAGCTTTGTATTGTCGAAAATTAATGAGAAAGATGAAAATGGTTAATACAGGCTAGGGCAAGGTAAGAAATTGTGCATAAGCCTATGGAAACCTTCAGTAACCATAAAGAAGTTTAACAATCATACTTGTAACTGTTAATTTGGGTAAGGAAGTATCTATATTCATGTGATATTTTACATTCACATTATATTTTGTGTAGTGGTTATGAAATTTACTCGCTGAGCTGTCGAGCTCATTCCACTTATTTGTTCCCTTTTTCAGGTCCGGATAAAGGTAAAGGCCCAATGTAGCTTGGAGTACTTATGTGCATGATGACCTATCTCACCAACTATGATTTTTGTTCACTATGTCTATTTATGTATGTTTTGATTTGGGTACCCTTAGATAATAGTGCTATGATGCTACTAATCCTTGTAAGCCCCCATTTTTGTATTAATTGTAAGGGGAAACTTGTGGTGCTTGGATCATGGTAAGTTCATGCTTAGTGAATCATGTTGTGGTTCAGGTGATGTTGGATACTTTTATAGTTATGTATGGAAAGCAATATGATATAGTGTATGTTGTTGGAAAGTCATTATGGTTGTGATAAGGTGTTATTGGAGATCCTTATAACTTGATATATATATATAGGCCGTGTGGCCGGAATTCTTGTGGATATAAGTAGGCCTTGGAGCCGAAATTGTTATTTTGTATGAGAACAAAGGTGAAATATTAGAGGAGATGCTGCCGAAAATTCAATTAATTATTCGGTACTAGAAAGTAAATCTGGGAATAAAGAGACTTTATGGACTAATCTTGCTTATGAGAATTCGGGACCGTTACAATTGGTATCAGAGCATGGTTTAGGCAAGGTTAGCCTAGATAGATGTAGTATGTAAGAATGACTATGAAGTCATGTATGTGTGTACTAGAATAAATTAGAGGTGGGGTATGAGGGTTATGGTATAGTTTTAGAGTAATTGGCCCTGAGATGTATGATATTTAACTGTTCTCCACATTTGAATGTGGGTACCCGCATACCTAAGTTCAAATGTATCTTGCAAGGGGTGCGGGCCCTTCTGTAAGAAATTCCAGTGTTATGGGACAGCGGAAATGGAGAACAATCAAAATATCACATAAGTAGGGGTCAAAAATCTATTAGTAGGACAATTGTGCATAAGAAAGAATTATGAAAGATCAGCATGGTTATGTAAGTGATGATTTTCTATCATGCCTTGATTCTATATTCATGCAAAATTATTGCTTTGGGGAGAATTGGAAGGCACATCGGCTAATATAAATGTCTTACTTCTACAGATGGGAGATTCAGAGATGTCTAGGTCATCGTCTGACGGTCCGGAATCGGAAAGTTTAAGTTGGATCGCGGACACAATGGACTGGGATTTTGAATCTGGCGAAACCGATCCAAATGTCATTCTTAAAGGTCCCCCAACCAATTTAGATGCAGGAATCCGCATGGGACAAGATGAGTCAAATGACATCAATGAAGCAGAAAGTGCCATTAGAGACGCACCAGTAACTGAGGACTTGGGAGTCCAGCCTAATGAAGAGATGAACCCTGACGGAAGGATTTTCGTTGGGGGTATTTGGTGGAATTCTCGCTGGGTGGAAGATATGGACCTGTACGACGACAATGAGAATTGGGGATGTGATCTTGATACTGTACTAGAAGAAGAAGAACCAATGGAAGAAGAACCAGAAGAAGAAGAACCAATGGAAGAAGAACCAGAAGAAGAAGAACCAATGGAAGAAGAACCAATAGAAGAAGAGGAACCTGTGAGAGAAGATAGGGAGGAGAGCTCCTCAGGGTCTAACATCACCCCTTGAAGGGAGTTTAGTTGGGTGGCATTTTTGTTTCTTTTTGTTTTTGCTGTTTTTGTTTTTGCAGTAAAGGAATATCGATTCCCATAAGTATATATTTTTGTAAAGATAATAGTCGTCAATAGTTACATGTATGAACTTGTATCCCTTTTTGGCTGCATTGGCATATTTTGAATGAATGCAGCCACGCTAATGTATATGTTGCTATGAAATCACTTTATGCATAAATGAAATCAGTGTTTTGTTGGTGAACTATTTTACTTGGTATCATTGAGTTACTATTAATTATGTGCAACTATTCTTCTAGGTATTAGATGGATTTGAATTTTCCTCCATCCGATGCCAACTCGGAGGGCAACGTCCCTTTGCACAGCGCAATCGGGAGCGTCCATCCCCTGGCAAGTCAAGAAATTCTGAGTGGGCAGTCTAATGCTAATCGGGGAGTGCCGGACAGAATCCCAGATTGGCTGTTGCAGTTGGCAAGTGTAAACAACCCCCGTAGAGCTCTTGAACAATTTCAAAAGCTCAACCCACCAGCCTTCAGAGGAGGAGTGGACCCTATTCAAGCTGAAGAATGGCTCCGACAAATTGAAAAGATATTGGATGTAATGGAATGTACTGAAACCCAGCGAGTATCCTTCACTTCTTTCATGTTCCAAGGAGAGGCCGAGCGCTGGTGGGAGATGGTAAAGGGAGGAGCTAAGAACTTGGGAAGAGAGATCTCTTGGAACTTCTTAGTAGCAAAGTTCAATGAAAAGTACATCCCTGGAGTAGTGAAGGACCGACTTGCGATGGAATTCCAAGAGCTGAAGCAGGAACAATGGACAGTGAGTCAATATGAAGCTAAATTCACTCAGCTGTCCAGGTATGCTGAGAAATTAGTGTCCGAGGAGGAAGATAGGACGAAGAAGTTCGTTAGGGGCTTGAGGCCAGAAATCAGGAGCAAGCTGATCCCGTTCCAACTGCAAGTTTATAGTCAAGCGGTGGAGAAAGCAATGGAAGTCGAAAGAGACATGCAAGAGAATCCGGAAACTAGGGTCAGGGAGCAGCCCTACATGAAGCGTCCCCGGTACAATAGTGCGCCGAGCTTTGGAAACCAGTCCTGGAGGCCCGACAGAGGTACTGGATCTTCCTTTATGCCGGCCCAAGGGAACAGAGGGAACCCAGGGCCCAAGAAGAGGGGAGTTTCCCATGCAGACTCCAACCTTGCAGGAAGTCAATGGTGTCCCAGATGCCATAGAAATCACACCGGCAGTTGTGCTATTGGTAAACAATGTTTTGCTTGTGGTAAAATGGGTCATATGAGGAGAGAATGCCCAACCCTGCATGGGTACCCAGGAGCGAGTAGGGGAACAGGGAGACCAGCTATGGGTGTTGCCCCAACAGCAGGAGGTCAGGCTACCGCCTTTCGACAACCTGTCAACAGAACTCGCTCGGCCACGACACAGGCATCTGTACAGCAACCAAGAGTTCAAGGAAGGATGAATGCAATCACTCAACAGGAGGCTCGTGCATCCAATGCCGTGGTGGAAGGTACCGTCTGTGTATCCGATAATATTGCTCGAGTATTGTTTGATCCCGGTGCTACACACTCTTTTATTTCTTCATCTTTTGCTGCAACTATTAACATGGAATCTGAACCCTTGAGCTATCAGCTAGTGGTATCAACCCCTGTAGGCGCCAGAGTGACCACTAGCGAGTATTATAAAGGATGTAAAATCATCATAGGGGAGATGAAGACACAGGCAGACCTAATTAAGCTAGGAGAAATGGAGTTTGACATCATCCTAGGCATGGATTGGTTGTCAACATATAGGGTTCATGTAGACTGTTATCAGAAGAAGATAATTTTTAAGTTAGAGGGAGCCCCCGAAAGTGTCTATGAAGGGATGAAGAATAAGATCAGTACTCCAGTCATTTCTGCTTTAAAGGCCACTAAATTATTGAGGCAAGGGTGCCAAGGGTTTTTGGCAACCCTTATTGGAGAAGAAGATATGAAGATTAAGATCGAAAACATAGAAGTTGCTAGAGACTATCCTGATGTTTTTCCGGAGGATCTACCCGGCTTACCCCCAGATAGAGAAGTAGAATTTTCCATCAACCTTCTACCTGGGACAGGTCCCATATCCAGGGCACCTTATAGGATGGCACCCGCGGAAATGAATGAATTGAAGGATCAATTGCAAGAGTTGCTAAGCCTCGGTTTTATTCGGCCGAGTGTATCACCTTGGGGTGCTCCGGTATTATTTGTTAAGAAGAAGGATGGGAGCATGAGGCTGTGTATAGATTATCGAGAGCTGAACAAGGTCACAATCAAGAATCGATATCCATTGCCGAGGATTGATGACCTATTTGATCAACTCCAGGGTGCCAGCATATTTTCTAAGATAGACCTAAGGTCTGGATATCATCAATTAAAGATCAAACCGGAAGATGTTTCTAAGACTGCCTTTCGGACCAGATATGGCCATTATGAATTTTTGGTAATGCCATTTGGCTTGACCAATGCTCCAGCAGCATTTATGGATTTGATGAATAGAATTTTTCAGCCATATCTAGATCAGTTCGTAGTTGTGTTCATTGATGATATATTAATCTATTCAAAGAGCAAAGAGGATCATGAAAAACACTTGAGGATAGTATTACAGTTATTGAAGGAGAAGCAACTTTATGCAAAGCTTAAGAAGTGTGAGTTCTGGCTGAAGGAAGTTGGGTTCTTGGGTCACATCATAAATGAAGAAGGTATATCAGTGGACCCTGCGAAGATAGAAGCGATAAAGGGATGGCCTCAACCAACCAATGTCACTGAGGTGCGAAGCTTCCTAGGATTGGCTGGTTATTATCGGAGATTTGTAGAAGGATTTTCTAAGATAGCTGCACCCTTATCCCAGTTAACGAAGAAAGGCCTCAAATTCCATTGGGGAGATGATCAGCAGAAGAGCTTTCAAGAACTTAAAGATAAGTTAACATCAGCTCCAATCCTAGCCATGCCCATTGGAAACGAAGGTTATGTTGTTTTCAGTGATGCATCAAAGTCAGGCCTGGGGTGTGTATTGATGCAAAATGGGAGAGTAATTGCATATGCCTCTAGACAACTAAGGAACCATGAGAAAAATTACCCTACCCATGATCTGGAGTTAGCTGCAGTTATTTTTGCCTTAAAAATTTGGCGGCACTACCTTTATGGAGTATCATGTGATATTTACACAGATCACAAAAGCCTGAAATATATTTTTACCCAAAAGGAATTGAATATGCGCCAAAGACGATGGTTGGAACTGATGAAGGACTATGACTTGGATATTCATTATCACCCTGGGAAGGCCAACGTGGTGGCTGACGCGTTAAGCCGGAAGTCTGGAGGATCCTTGGCAGTATTGTTAACACAGCAATCGGAGCTGGTAAAGGAGATGGAAAGAATGCAACTTGAAATTCACATAAGAGGACCCCGGGATGGAGTGAACCAGATAAATCAAATTAGTATTGGTTTCGATCTTTATGATGAGATCAAGGAAGCTCAAAGGAAAGATGATCAGACAGCTAAAAATCTTGAGAAAGTGCAAAAGGGTGAAACTCAAGAATTTATAATTTCCAGGGATTTACTGAGGAAGGGAAGCCGAATAGTTATACCACCAGACTTTAAACTCAAGGAGCGAATTTTAACCGAAGCCCATTGCACTCCTTACACCGCACATCCTGGAACAAACAAAATGTATCAGGAATTGCAGACAAACTTTTGGTGGGAGGGGCTGAAGAAGGACATAGCAGGTTTTGTGCAAAGATGTTTGATATGTCAACAAGTTAAGGCTGAACATAAGAAGCCTCCTGGACTCCTCATGCCCTTACAAATCCCTGAATGGAAGTGGAGCAATATTACAATGAATTTTGTGACCGGACTTCCTAAATCCCCTCAAGGTTGTGATGCCATCTGGGTGATAGTCGATCGACTTACAAAGTCCGCTCATTTTCTGCCCATACGAATAAACTATTCGATGGATAGATTAGCTCAGATTTACCTCCGAGAGATAATCAGGATTCATGGAGTCCCCGAGACGATTGTGTCAGATCGCGACCCCCGGTTTCAGTCAAAGTTATGGATCAGTCTATCCCAAGCTCTGGGCACCAAGCTACATCCAAGTACAGCTGCTCATCCGCAAACCGACGGACAATCAGAAAGAACTATACAAATACTGGAAGATATGCTGAGAGCATGCGTGTTGGATTTCGGAGGTAATTGGGAAAAGTATCTACCATTAGCAGAGTTTGCATACAACAATAGTTATCAATCTACTATTGGAATGCCCCCATTTGAAGCATTGTACGGCAGGAAGTGTAGATCTCCGATTTGCTGGGAGGAGATTGGAGACCGAACATTATTCGGAGCCGATATAGTGGTAGATACAACAGAGAAGATCCGGATGATAAAGAAGAGAATGAAGGCGGCCCAGAGTAGACAGAAGACATATGCAGATCGGCGCCGAAGACCGTTGGAATTTGCAGAGGGCGACAAAGTTTTTCTGAAGATATCGCCAATGAAAGGAGTGATACGGGTTGGTAAACGAAATAAATTAGACCCCCGTTTTGTCGGTCCTTTCGAGATATTGGAGAGAATAGGACCTCTGGCTTACCGATTGGCTTTACCACCAGAATTGGAGAAGATGCATAATGTGTTCCACGTGTCACAACTAAGGAAATACATATCAGACCCCAGTCATATTCTTAGTTACTCCCCACTGCAACTCCAAGAAGATTTGTCATATGCAGTGGAGCCAGTGCAGATCTTGGATCGTAAGGAGAAGGTTTTGCGGAACAAAGCTGTTCCGTTAGTGAAAGTATTATGGAGAAGCCAAGAAATTGAAGAGACTACTTGGGAGCCAGAAGAGGATATGAGAATTAACTACCCACAACTTTTCCGAGGTACGTCAAGCTTCGGGGCCGAAGCTTCCCTAAGGGGGGTAGAAATGTAACGGCCGAAACTTTAATTTTCTTATTACTATTTCCTATGCATGTTAAGTGTCACTTAAATGAGGAAATATTATTTTTTTTTTTATTTATTATTTTATTTCTCTTTCTTAAGAAAATACCAATAGAAGTAAATATAAGCATGGAACTAACATTTATTTTCTTTATGTTGTCATTCTAGAATTTGTGACACAAATAGGAATTTATATAATATTTATATATTGGTATTTAATGGCAACATGTATATGATACTAGGGTATATAGGGTATACCCTAATTAATTTCATTTTGAGACATTTAATGGTGTTTCTAATAAGAATGTATTTAGGAAAATATTAAGGGATGTAAATAAAATTTTTCTTTAATTTATGGTGAGTGGGAGAGTTAGGTGTGCATGAGGAGTGTAGTGTAAGGCTAGGATCAATTTGATCCTAGCCTTAGCCAAGTGGCAAGCCCATTGGGGTTTGTGTCTTGCAAATGTTTGGTTTTTTAGGGCTTTTGTGCATATTGGGCAACTCAATTACCCCTGTACTGAGAAGAACTCTCTTCTCTGTAAAAATCAGAATTTTTCCCCACACCTGAAACATAGAGACTCTCCACCCTCACAACTCTCTTCCTCTTCCAGTGAACCTTGGTCGGAATCAGGGGATATCCTCACACCTCGCGCCACCTCGCAGCCACACCCAGCTGTGCGCGACTGCGCACAGCCTCTCGCGACCGCGCAGCCGCGGAAACCAGCGGAAAGCCGCGCGATCGCGGCAAAGCTAGGGCTTGGGTCGGCCGGATTTCGTCAGAGGGACGTTTTGTTGGCCAGGAGTCGGGGAGAAGAGCCTGAACTTGGGTAGTAGAAGGTAATAGTGTGAAACCCTAATTTTTTAGTTTGCCCTAAAACTCCCAATTTTCAGAAATCGAAATTGGGTAAAGGCAAATTCATGCTTCAGTATTTCCTTCCTTTTTGTGAGGTATTTTATAACTAATAAATTCTGTCTTTTGCTAGGATTTGAGTATAAGGGTTTGATCCAAGATTTCAAGTGGGGAACCCATCTATAATAGTGAGTAAATTCCATACTCACTTTATATTTTTTTACTTAAATTACTAATCTTTCATTTAGAAGTTGAGGCATGTAATAGAGAAAGGGAAATTGAAGAATGTGAAATAAAAATGGTAGAGTGGTATAAAAACTAAATCAACATGAAATTAGTATTAAATTACTCTATTTCCATTGAAGGTTGATGTATGTTATGTATATATATGATGTGTAAGTAAAAGAAGTCTTGATGCGTGTTTGCTAGAGTGTGAATATGCCTAAATAACTATGTTGCATATTATGTAAGTATGAGGCTTAGGTAAAGGAAGTATTGTTGGGGTTTATTTAAGTATAAATATGCCCTATTAACTATATTACGTGTTATGTATGTGTGATATTATAGTTACTAATCATGATACCTAAGCACTTTCGTATGAATGAAAAATTTTACAAATTTATATGGTTATACTTCTATAGTAGCGTGACTTGAGTATGTGAGTGGTATGGTGCATGTCGATCATGTAACCTTACCAAAACATACTAAATTGGTAACTTATGCAAAAAGTACACTTTTGTTATGTCACATGTGTTAGTGTATAATATATGAAATTTTCTATGATTGCTATTTAAGGAGGAAGGGGCCGGGCGGGAGCCGGTAGGAGGGGGGAAGACGGTGAGAAATGTTGTGCATTCACATTATTTATATAAGGAGGAAGGGGCCGGGCGGGAGCCGGTAGGTGGAGAAGACGGGGATTATGAGGAATCACGTATATGCACATGAATATGTATACTTGCATTATATTTATATGTCTTGTTATATATTCTAGGAGGAAGGGCCCGGGCGGGAGCCGGTAGTCGGGAGAAGACGGGGTAAATTAGCACCCTATGACTAGGGTGATATGTGAAAGTTCCTAGTGAGTAATTGAAGCTTTGTATTGTCGAAAATTAATGAGAAAGATGAAAATGGTTAATACAGGCTAGGGCAAGGTAAGAAATTGTGCATAAGCCTATGGAAACCTTCAGTAACCATAAAGAAGTTTAACAATCATACTTGTAACTGTTAATTTGGGTAAGGAAGTATCTATATTCATGTGATATTTTACATTCACATTATATTTTGTGTAGTGGTTATGAAATTTACTCGCTGAGCTGTCGAGCTCATTCCACTTATTTGTTCCCTTTTTCAGGTCCGGATAAAGGTAAAGGCCCAATGTAGCTTGGAGTACTTATGTGCATGATGACCTATCTCACCAACTATGATTTTTGTTCACTATGTCTATTTATGTATGTTTTGATTTGGGTACCCTTAGATAATAGTGCTATGATGCTACTAATCCTTGTAAGCCCCCATTTTTGTATTAATTGTAAGGGGAAACTTGTGGTGCTTGGATCATGGTAAGTTCATGCTTAGTGAATCATGTTGTGGTTCAGGTGATGTTGGATACTTTTATAGTTATGTATGGAAAGCAATATGATATAGTGTATGTTGTTGGAAAGTCATTATGGTTGTGATAAGGTGTTATTGGAGATCCTTATAACTTGATATATATATATAGGCCGTGTGGCCGGAATTCTTGTGGATATAAGTAGGCCTTGGAGCCGAAATTGTTATTTTGTATGAGAACAAAGGTGAAATATTAGAGGAGATGCTGCCGAAAATTCAATTAATTATTCGGTACTAGAAAGTAAATCTGGGAATAAAGAGACTTTATGGACTAATCTTGCTTATGAGAATTCGGGACCGTTACATCCCAGAAGCAAGGGTTTATATCCGTGGTGTTCCCATAATAGTGACTACCAGGAATAATGGGAAGATGTTGGGAGAGAGCTTGCATGGTCTCCATGTCTTTCTTTATGAGCCTTGGATATGAGTTATTAGTAGCAGCAGAAACACAAACTAAAAAGGAGATTGATAATAAAACAAGAAGATCAAAGAAATGAGGAGCAGCAGCATACCTATTACCCTTCCTCATCATCATGTATTTCTCTTTCGACTTTTCTTTCTTTTCCTTCACCCTCACTTGTTTGCAAGGAGGAGATATATAAAAGAGGGGTGAGGTTGGCCTGTGCCCTGGGGTAACATAAATGCATAGTCTCACTTGTTTGCAAGTCATCTACCCCCTGAAAGGGGCCCAACATTTGCCGTGTGGACTACTCAACAAGCCTAGGGTCAAGAGCCTGAAACACACGTCTTGTTTCGTCGTAAAAGACTGTAATTCGTATAATACTTATTGTTCAATTGTAATTATGATTTATGACTTAACACCAATTACTATAACCAAACGGTCCCCAACTTAACAAGTCCACTTTTCTTCGCTCCTTCGCTGTTCGCTCTCACTTCTTCGCTCTCACTTGTAGTTATTATATCAACATAAAATTGCATTGACTTGACTGACTGGTGTGCAGGTCAGTGCCACCACACATTTGTCGTGAAGACTCTTCCAAGAGTCAAGAGACTGGAAACACTTGGCTCAATTAAATCTTAATTTCTACGAAGTGAGGGGTGAGTGTTTAAAGCTTGTGGAAATGCAGGTGTTGAGGGGTCCTACCTTTGCCTTGATCTCCGTGGGAGATCAAATGAAACGACTTATGTGGTGGGAGTTAAATCTCGTGAGAAAATTTGTCCGCTAAATTGTTGTCATACCCAAATTTCCAGCTGAAATTACATTTATAACCTATACTTGGAAACCCGAGTGGTGCAATTTTGAAACAATGTGGGCGTAAAATTAAATCAGTTTCAAAACTAGGAAACTGCATGCCGGACTTATCTTCACTCGGCACAGCAGGAGATCAAGTGGACATGTTTCCATGTGCGGGGCACGGGGCACGTGCTTGGCTCGTGAATAATTGGTATAAACAAGTCAAACTCAAACTTAAACTCAGCCAGCTCAGTTAGGGTCAGATTTTGGACATAAAGCGGGTATTCATGTGAATCTAAATGATCTATATGTTTGATATTTTTACTATCTTTACTTCTAAATATTGCCGTATTTGTACAAATTATTTACTATATACATCATATTGAAATACGTCTTATAAGATTTGTAGTAATTGGTGAAGAACTATTATCTCACTGTTTGCTATCCAAAATGAAATATAAGGTCTAATATAAAAGTGTGCTAGGCTTAAAGCTCAAGGGAAAAAAATTTTAAGCCTTATTTTATGTTAGTTCAGCCTGACCCCTTTTTTTAAAATATTCTTTTTTATTTTATTTTATTTTTTGAATAAGGGCTTCCCATAATTGATTTTCCTCAGCATCTGTGTATATTTTTTATGAGCCCCGCACACGAATTGGAAAAGAAAAATCAAGCAATATAATTGCGAATGGGTAAGTTATTTAATAGCTCCAACAACATTACATTATCATTTAAAAAGAGATATATGAAAAAATTAAAAAAGACACGTGACGTGTGACATGAAAGTTATAAATTTAAACATACTATTAATTTATGAGAGAAACCAGTCAAATATTCAAAAACAAACAATAAATAAAACATCATGTCATCAGTTTTAGTTAAGATGGTATCTCGCATGAGAGCTCATTATTAGACAAATCAATCATTAATTACTTACAATTGAAATCACAGCTATTCCAACTCCATTCCAAGTAAATTGCTACGGTGTCCTCTCTCTCTCTCTCTCTCTCTCTCTCTCTCTCTCCCCCCCTCCTCTTGCCGTCAGCAAGGTTCCTAACTTGTTACTAGTCTGTCATATGTCTGACTGTACCTCTCCGATCTCGATACTGATGCAGCCTGACCATCCCCATAGATCCACACAACTCCGTATGATCTCTCATAACCTACTTGAACAGCATCCTGAAGATCATACCAAGTAATGCAACACCCCTCATCCCTGATCAAATAATCGCTGACTCCGATATTCATCAAACCATGATCTTCAAAATTGCATCAGATTGTTCCTTCCAAAGAGCACAAATCAAAGAAAGTGTGGCTGCCGCCTGAAACATCAATGGTGATAAAAATTAATTCTTATGGTGAGAAGTTACTCAGAGCTCAATTCTCAATGAGAGCCGAAGAGGAGAGAGTCCTGAGAAGTGGACCTTGGCTGTTCGAAAACAAACTAGCTGCAATGGAGAAATTTCGTCCACGAACCTATCGGAAAGCTACAAATGGGAATCTTGTGATTTTTGGATCCAGATCCTTAAGATCCCATTGTTTGGTGGGAAAATTAAAGGAGCGTAAATTCTTTATTTGATCGTAAAGAAAGTTACAACGGATCAATTATCCGATTACAAGAGAGGGAAGATATTGAAGCTCAAATCTTCTCTTTGTTTAGTGCCGGGTTCTTGATGTAGCGATGGAAAGTGAATCTTATTTTTCGTTGACCGGATGAACGTCATGACCTCTTGGGAATCTTCTTTTTGGATGGTGGGCGAAGTAGCACAGCTTCTGTCTAACAAAAATCTCAAAGAGATTTTAGATAAGAACCAACTTGAACTCAGTAAGTTGTTAGAAGAGCTTTTCTCCTTTGTATTTCTCAGCTGAAGATTCTGGTCTTCTTAAGCCTTACAACCGAAGTTCTTCTGACCAAAACTTTGTCGACCCCTCTTTCATAGCAAACTGAGCTATTTATGGGGGTTTCAGGGGTAAAAGTGTCCCCTGAAAATACTCCATAATGGGGGTTAACTCCATCATTACGTGGGCAGTAATTGACCCAATAATGAGGGCAGTTATAACCGAGACGCAGGGTTCCTCTGTAGTCAAAACGCGGGCTTCGAGCATCGTGTTTAGCCGTTGAGGTAACGCTTGAGCTTCGCATTTGGTTGAAATGTGAACTTCAAGTTCTGCATGGAGCTTTATGTGAGACGCGGGCTTCGGACTCTGCGTCTTGGTCACTACGGTGAAGCAGAGACGCAGGTCTCGACCTTCGCGTCTTGGTACTGTAGCGATGCTGAGACGCGGATTTCAAGCTCTGTGCCTTGGTACTGTAGTGATGCTGAGACGCGACTTTCAAGCTCTACGTCTTGGTACTGTGCTAGTGGCTATAATTAGCCTTGCATCTGGAGTACTTGAGACTTTACTCTCTGATGACTTGTCCTCAGTGATTTTTGGACAGTCTACAGAACCCTCTTCAAAGTTTTCGATATTTCGTGGTTGACTGGGACGGATTTCGAAAAATTTTGGACTTTAGTTGAATTCATACTTCTCATGATTGGACTGACAATCAATTGAGATGCTCTGAGCTTGATCCTGTCCTGGATGTGGTTTTCGTGAGTGTACTGTAAAATCCTTTGAAGTCGCCAGAAATGATCGTGGGGAGTGGCTAGATACGCAGTCCAGACCTCCTCAGTGCTCTGAGTTGGTTGTTGGTGTACTGTTGAACTGGGGGTAAACAGTTGTCTGCTTATACTAGTGTACTGTTGAACTGATTGCAGAAGCGAAGACTGAATGCGAGTCTTGTAGACACAGAGGTCATGTTGCTTCAGAGACGCAGTTCTCATTCGAAGTGGAGACACATCTTTTACTTTGCTGAAGAGACGCGATCTTTGAAGGGGCGCAGCTCTCACTCTATTGAATAGACGCAACTCTTACTTTGCTGAAGAGACGCGACCTTTGGAGGGACGTGGCTTTGTTAAACACGAGACCCACGTTATGGGCGCGTTGCCACGTGTTTGGCGAAGTCAAGGGGCGTCTTTCCCTTAACGCGCGAAATTCGCGTCCATTTAACACGCATGCCACGTGTCGGGAAAGGATTAGGCCTCGAGACACGTGCCGCGTATCTCTGCGGATCACTGTGCCTATAACAGACAGCAATCTTTCAAGAGTCATCATTAGACTCTTCTTCTTCTTCGCTGAGCTTCGTATTGAGGGTTAAGAAAAGCTTAAAACTTTTTCCATTTTCTTCATCTGTGACACCAATTTCACGGTTGCAATGGCACCAAAGATAAAACATGCTGCCTCGTCTTCGAGCGCTGCTGCTTTCGAGGCTCAAATGGGTGGTCTTCCCACGCAGGAGGCCCCCATTTTAGGTAATAAAACAGCATTGGAACTGGTTTCCGCCATTGAAGAGGCATAAAGAGTTCTCTTAACTCTTAAGTCTCTTTTGAATGTGAACCGAAACGCGAGGCTCATGCCCGTGTTTGATTTTCAGACGCGGCTCTTGCATTAGTAGGCAAGATACGGGTGTTTTCCATTGATTTTGCAAAGGGGAAAACTTACAAAAAAGTGTCGAGGAGCTAAATTACAAGTATTCTAAAAAGATTACAAGTAGATCTCCTCTGAGATTCTGGAGAAGTGTGCCGATAGGAGTCTGGTCAGCGCGCGACCACTTTGTCCCTTTGACGATGCGATCGATAGGATTCCCTTCTCGCCTGGTTCAGGGAATCGGAGAACAAAAGGTTGGCAGAACCCTCTTGTTACTTCTCAAACCGCCTTCACTTGGGAATTCCTTCTCGCCTGGTTCCAGAATTTTCTTGAAAGGAAGGAAGGTATTAGGGTATCAGCATCCTGATTAGAGAAGTAATTCTCTGAATTCTTGAAAGCAAGAGAATAGATCTCTGTTTAGCCTCTCTCTATTTTAGCCTCTCGCCTCTTGTGTGCGCTCTGCGTGGTCGTCCTCTCTCCTTGTGCCCCTGGTGGGATATTTATAGGGAGAGCAGGGGTATAATTATCCCTTGAAAATCTGGAAACAGATTGAGTCAATCTGTTTAAATCTGAAAAGTAGCCTTGCTGCGAGGCTAGAATCGGCTTCTGCGAAGCTAGAAGTAGCAGGTAGCGTTGATCTCCTGATCTGTTTTGATTCTTTCCATATAATTGAAAGATCTCCCCTGATCCTCTTACTTGTTTTAGGAGAGTCAAGAGATCATGGCAAGCAACTGCCAAATTTGATCTCAGATTTGATCTCGATTAGATTTGATCTTGATTTTGAATTGATTTGATCTCATCTAGAGATTTAATTGATCAAAGGTTGACCATGACAGACCCGCAGTGGAGCTGCCGCATCGAGCTCGCAGCAGAGCTGGAAGGAGCATCTGGCAAAGTCAGAAGAAAGCTCTTCAGCGGAGCTGGATAATCATCTGTGGCGAAGCTACCGACCGTCTGCGTGGTTGCGTGTGGCTTCGAGCGAAGCTAACTCTCTGTGGAGTTAACTTGAGTACTTCAGGCGAAGCTATAAGTTAGCTTCCTGATGGAGCGTTGAACTGTTTCAATGCGAAGTTAGGTAATCTTAGCCTCTCAGGCGAGGCTATCCCTTTGGGCTCATGTGATGCTAAGTATTGAGCTAACCTAGCATCTTAGACCTACTGAGGTCTGTTCAAAGACAATCCGGGCTCGCTGTCTGCTTTACTGGATCAGTAGAGTCCAAGTTGTTGCTTTGTCCCTCGGGGATGGGTTTAGGACTGGTCATCAGCTTGTCTGTCACTTGTCTTTTGTAAATGTCAACAAGTTTAGACATTGTTCAGGACAGTAAGAATCTTGTCTTTTTTAAAGTGTCAACAAGACCCCTTCAAAGTTTTTGAAAATCTGCACTGGAATGGTTCAGACTTCGAAATACTTTGAATTGCTTTGATCGGTGGTATGTGAAGTACGAACGTCGCCATGGTGGTTGAGTTCAGCTTCGCTTTTAATCCTGCTTTGGGATTGTTTGACACGGAAAAGAGAGGAGGGATGGAACTGGTGTAAAAAATGAGTTTCCTTGAATCAAATGAAACTATTACACGGCAATTACAACTTCCCCTTCCGGTTACAAGGGAGGGAGGATATTGAAGCTTGAATCCCCCCTTTGTTTAGTGCTGGGTTCTTCGTGTGGCGGTGGAGAGTGAATCTTGTTCTCCGTTGACCAGATGACTGTCTGGACCGTCAGGGAATCTTCTCCTTGGCAGGTAGAAAGAGTAACTCAGCTCTGTCTACCACAACTCTAAAAGAGAAGGTAGGCGAAGAGCAGCTCGTGCGCAGCAAGCTTGCTAAAGAGTTGGACTCTCTCTCTCTGTGCGTTCTCTCCGTCCCCGTATGTGTGTGTCGCCCTGTATGTCTCTCTCTGTATCTGTCTGTCTGTCGATGCAGCCGTCCATGCGATGCCCCTCTCTCATAGCAAACAAGGCTATTTATAGAGGCTCTAGGGGTGAACGTGCTCCCTAGAAATGCTCCACAATGAGGGGCCACTTCCCCACTTCCCCGCTATAGGGGCGGGGTTGGCCCCATAATCGAGGCGGTTATAACCGAGACGCGGGTTTGGACCCTTGCGCCTTGATGCTGAGACGCGGGTGTCGAGCCTACGCGCCTTGATGCTGAGACGCGGATGTTGAATCCACGCGCCTTGGTGCTGAGACGCGGGTGTCGAGCCCACGCGCCTTGATGCTGAGACGCGGGTGTCGAGCCCACGCGCCTTGATGCTGAGACGCGGGTGTCGAGCCCACGCGCCTTGATGCTGAGACGCGGGTGTTGAGCCTTCGCGCCTTGATGCTGCATTTAACCTTGCGTCTGGATCTTGGACCTCTGTGTTTAAATGGCCTGTCTTGGTGATTTCTAGACAGCCTACAGAACCCCCTCCAAAGTTTTCGATATTCCGCAGTTATCTGGGACGGATTTCGAAATACTTTGGATTTTAGCTGAATTTGCCTTCATGACTGGATCGTTAATGCTTCGGGTTTGATCTATTCTGGAGTTGGTCTTCGTGAGTGTACTGTTGAACTCTTTGAAGCCACCAGGGTTGATTATGTTGAGTGTCTAGATACACAGTCTAGACCTCCCCGATTGCTTTTAGGTCTGTCACGGGTGCGCTTTAAGCCAGGAGTGGTTGGTCTTCTGCTTGTGCCAATGTACTGTTAAACTGATTGCTTTAGAGACGCGACTGATCTTCCATAAGGCAGACGCGATGTTCAGCTGAATCGGAAAGACGTGAACTTCGGAGAGACGCATCTTTTGCATATAGACGCGATTGTCTGGGCGCATTTATGGCGATGCTGATGGGGCATATCCATCGAAGAGACATGGCCGTCGGGTGCGAGTCCGTGCCACGTCATGATTGCGCTGCCAGTTGGCCTGGGGAACCGGCGGGATTTCACCTTTTGGCGCGCGAATTTCCTGGCTCATTAAATGATCCGTGCCACGTGTCGAGCGACGACTCGCTGCAGAGTCGTGGCGCATGATCTCCCCTGTCCGTTAAAATGATTTTGTTCCACGCGTCGAACGGAGATTCGCTGCAGAATTTATCGGGCCATACGCCGCGTATCTTCGCGAATCCTTGTGCTTATAAAAGGCCACAGTTGGGGAGATTCCTCTTCTTCTCCGAACACCTTTGCTTAGGGTTTAAGAAAGAGAATTTTCTTCTTCTTCCTCCGTTGTCATCCTCAGATCGGGTTAATCAATGGCACCCAAAACCAAGCCAACTGCATCGTCCTCAAAGGCGGCGTTGTCGAGGCCACAGGGGGCGGTTCCTCTGCGCAGAGAGCCGCTTACCCAGGTATAACGCCGTTCGGGTTTGAACTTCACCATAAAAATTCATGGAACTTTTTTAAAAAGAAATTCCCTTTTAAAAGAGAACTGTTAACCCGGTTTGATTCTCAGACGCGGTCTCAAACGCGGTCTTTGAGTTGATGACCGAGGCGCGGGTTTGATAACCTGGCGCCAGCGGAGCTCCGCACTTCGAGTTCTTCACTTAGAAATATTCTAATTGTGAAGGGTTCAGACGCGGATTATGTCTTAGTTTGCAGAACGCGGATTTGATCCTTGCGTTTTGTGCCATCAGGTGCCGGTTTGATGAATCTGGCGCCTGAGTCCAAGCACTTAGAAATTTTCCGCAAGTCTTGGTCTGCGGAACGCGGATTTGATCCTTGCGTTCTGTCACCTTGACGCGGAGTGGAAGGTCTGGACGCAGATTTTGACGATTTCTGCGTCTAATGTCTTTTCTGCGTTTGCATTGTAGACACTTAACACCTCTTTTTTTTTTTTCTTTTTTTTTTCAGTTAGACGCATAGAAGCAAAAGAATCAAAAGAATCTTTGACTTTGTTAAATTTATGATGATAATCTTAATAAGTCAAGATTCAGGAATTTTCACAATACTGTCAGAGGTGTAATGTTAACTTGGCAGGGATGAAATGATTTTTTGGTGGACCTGCCACTTTGTAATAGAAAGTGACAAGTAGAATTGGTACCCCCAGGGAGGGTGAACTCTGATCAGAGGTTTAGAATTAACTTAATTGAGCTCAGCTGGGGGTTTAATGGAAACACTGTTAATGGTGTAGTATTAACCCAACAATGTTTTTAGGTGGACCTGTTATTCTATTGAAGAGAATAACAAGTGAGACTAGACTCGTGGAGAATCTAGGAAAGTTTGTTACCGTCAGAGGTGTGATATTAACTTGATGGGTTGAAAGTGGTCTTGTCGGAAGTGTAATGTTAACTTGACAAGGATGTGAGTCAGAGGTGTGATATTAACTTAACTCAGAAGTATTTCAGTTTTGTTTAGGAAAACTGAAGATGTCACTGCCATAGGTGTGATGTTTAACTTAACAGTGAGGTAATGCTAGAGGTGTAATGTTGAACTTAGCATTGGTCATCTCGACTTGGACAAGGAAGTCGAGGAAAGGTCATGGCCATAGGTGTATTGTTGAACTTAGCGATGACTCAGATGCTAGAAGTGTAGTGTTAACCTGGCATCATTCATTTCAGCTTCGATACGGAAATCTGAAGAAAAGTGACTGTCAGAAGTGTAATGTTAACTTGACAGAAACTTAATGTACTGTTTAGAGGTATAATGTTAACTTAAACAGTAGTTTCGTCAGAGGTGTGATATTAACTTGACAAGAATTATTTCAGTTGAGGACCTGTCATTCTATGGATGAGAATTGACAAGTGAGATTTGAAGTGCCAGAGGTGTAGTGTTAACTTGACAGATTTGAAAGTTTGATACTCCGTGTAAAGTTGACAAGTAAAATTTGTACTCGACAAGGAATATTGAAAAGTTTTCATTACCGGAGGTGTAGTGTTAACATAGCAATGATTGTATTTTGTGGACTTACCATTCTGTGGATGAGAATTGGTAAGGGATTTTGGAGGAAAGAGTGGAGCCAAGTCCACTTTAGGATTTTTAGCAAACCCTCAGCTATCAACGGATTTGAGGTGCCTTTACCAACTACCGTTTGAGTTGGGCTAGCCAAGCTATTCCCCTCAGCATGATGAGTTGTCGAAGACTTATGTTGGGCTTAAAAGCCAACATTTTCCTCTATCCTTAGCCGTCGGAGGCGTCGGATGTTAATGAAGAAATTCTTCTTGCTTTGATCAGAGGTGTACTGTTAACTTGATCAGCGGAAGAACACCATCTAAGGATAGTATTTCTTCAGGAATCTGCCATTGATGGGCATCATAAGTGTATCGCCATTTGAGGTTATGAGGCGATATGATCCATTTGAGTAGACTGACTCTACTACAAATGGTCCCTCCCACTTGGGTTGGAATTTTCCTTTTGTCTTGTGCGTCATTACCATGGGTCTTCTGACGGCTAAGACAAGATCGCCTTTCTTGAAAGTTCGCACTTTAACTTTCTTATTGAAGGCTTTGGTAATTCGAGCCTGGTAGAGCTCGATTTGCTGTTGGGCCTGCAGACGCTTATCGTCTAAGGCTTCCAGTTCTTCGAGTCGCTGTCGATGCTTCTCCTCGGTTGTCATCTCCGCTGTCAAGGCGACGCGTAGAGATGGAATTTGGATTTCCAGTGGGAGTACGGCTTCACATCCGTATACCAAAGAAAATGGCGTAGCTTTAGTTGGGGTTCGCACAGTTGTGCGATAGGCCCATAAGCATTCACCTAACTTGTCGTCCCAGTCTCGTTGACTTTCGAGACGAACTTTTGAGAAGCTTGCCAATAGTCTTGTTGAAAGCTTCTGCGAGGCCGTTAGCGGCAGGATAGTATGCCGTTGAGGACACACTCTGGATTCTGAACTTAGCGCAGAATCTCTGGAACGCCTGGCTGATGAACTGGGGTCCATTGTCATGGACAATTCGCCGAGGTACACCGAAACGGTAAAATAACGTGATGTTTCACGAACTTGATCACGTTCGACGACTTGACCTCCTTCAAGGGAATGGCCTCAGCCCACTTAGAGAAATAATCGGTTATTGCCAAAATGAACCGATGTCCTTTGATAATGGTGGGCTGATAGGGCCAACCACATCCATCCCCCACATTTCAAATGGCCAGGTAGAGGTCGTCGTAGAGTGGAGGTATCCCGGTGCTTGATGGATAAAATCCCCATGCACTTGGCAAGCGTGACACCTTTTAGCATAGGTGACGGCGTCAGCAATCATCTTGGGCCAATAGTAACCTAATCTTTGGAGTCGATGTGCCAGTTTTGGGCCAGGTTGATGAGCTCCGCACATACCGTCGTGGACTTCCCTCAATATCTCTTGGGCTTCTTTTGGTGAGAGGCACCGGAGTAAGATCCCGTCATGCGATCGACGATACAATGTTCGTGTAATCGCATTATAATAGAATTTGGGGGCTTTCCTTGAATGGCAGCCGCCTCTTTGGCGTCTTCAGGCAGGATGCCGTATAAGACGAAATCAATGTAGGGGAATCGCCAGTCTCTAAGCTCTGGACCGGTCGATGTTTTAAGTGCTTCTTCGCCTTGACAATCTTTCTTTGACTCCTGATAGCCCTCGAGAGCATTTCTCGGGCAATACAAGTCGTGACTGTAGACGAATATCTTCTCCATTGCTCCAGCTGGAAGAGCTAGGGAGGCCGCGAGGGATGCGAGTGCATCTGCGTGCGCATTTTGTCTACGCGGTACATGGTCGATGTAGAAGCTTGTAAAACCCTCGGCCATGCGGATAGTCGCGTTGTAATAG
This sequence comes from Agave tequilana, assembly GCA_038442645.1. Classification (NCBI taxonomy): domain Eukaryota; kingdom Viridiplantae; phylum Streptophyta; class Magnoliopsida; order Asparagales; family Asparagaceae; genus Agave; species Agave tequilana. Next base: position 18,646 of record JAVJIF010013391.1, on the reverse strand, counting down.
GGTACTAAGTCTTCATGTCTGACTTCGTACTCCCCGCGAACTTGGCTGACGATGAGTTTAGAGTCGCCGTATGCCTCGAGATTTTTAACGCCAATCTCATCGGCGAATTGCATCCCAATCAAAAGAGCGTTGTACTCCGCTACATTGTTGGAACAAGGCTCAGTTAATGAGACAGCTCGGGGAATCACATAATTTTGTGGGGATACGAGTACTACTCCTACCCCTGCTACTATGTGTCCCTTTGGGCTTGTTCTTGATGCACCGTCGAAGAAAAGTTGCCATACTTGACTTTCGAACGATGTCTGAGTCAGGCAGATTTCAGCAACTTCATCTGGGAGATCTTCGTAGACTTTGGCTGCCCTTGGATCTGGGTGCTCAGCTAGGAAGTCTGCCACCGCTTGTCCTTTAATGGCCTTCTGTGGTAAAAAGTGCATCTCATATTGGGAGAGCAATATGACCCATTTTGCCAGCCGGCCGTTTAGTGATGAAGGCTTTGTCATGAGTAACCTCAGAGGGTTAACTTTCGATATGACATTTATAGTTTGGCCTACCAGATAGTGTCGCATTTTCTGAATAGCGAACACCAGTGCCAAACATTCCTTCTCGACCGGGTTATACCGATGTTCGGCTCCGATCATTGTTCTACTCAGATAGTAGATTGCCTGCTCTCGTCCTTGATCATCATTCTGAGCTAGTAGAGCTCCCAAGGAATGATCCATTGCTCGGACGTACACCAGGAAAGGCTTTCCAGATACCGGAGCTGCAAGGACTGGTGGTTGGGTGAGGTATTGCTTGATTTCCTCAAACACTTGTTGGCAAGCGTCATCCCATATGAATGAGACACCCTTCTTCATTAACTTGGCGAAGGGTTGGCATCTTCGGAGAGATTCGAGATAAACCTGCGGATGTACGCCAATCGTCCCTGCAATCCCCTGAGTTCTTTGAGATTTCTCGGGGGTTGCATCTCCTGGATAGCGCGAATCTTTTCCGGGTCTAAATGAATTCCCGTGGAAGTCACAACAAATCCTAGGATTTGCCACTGGCCACCCCCAGGAAGGACTTTGTTGGATTCATCTTCAATTGATGAGCCCGCATGATGTCGAAGACCACCTTCAAGTCCGCTATGTGATCGCCTTTAACGCGGCTTTTTACCGCGATGTCATCAACATAACATTCCACCGTTTTGCGTATTTGTTGATGGAAAATGGCGTTCATGGCCCTTTGGTATGTTGCCCCTGCATTTTTCAGTCCGAACGGCATGACGGTGTAGCAATATACCCCTAGAGGTGTTCTGAAGGAGGTATGCTTTTCGTCATCAGGATACATTTTGATTTGATTATATCCTGAGAATCCGTCCATGAAGGACATTCGTTCGAATCCACAAGTATTGTCAATCATGACATCTGTGATCGGCAATGGGAATTCGTCCTTGGGGCAGGCCTCGTTCAGATCGCGGAAGTCGATGCAGATCCGGATCTTTCCGTTCTTCTTGGCTACGGGGACGATGTTGGCTACCCAGTCGGGATGTTGCTCTTCCCTGATGAAGCCAGAATCAATAAGTTTTCTGACTTCTGTTTGAATTGCCTCCATTATTTCTGGACGAAACCGTCGCTGCTGTTGTTTGACAGGCTTTACGTCCGGATTGATGTTGAGGCGGTGCATGGCCACTTGAGGATCGAGTCCTGGCATGTCCTCATAATTCCAAGCGAAGACGTCTATATACTCTTGTCCAAGAGATATTAGATCTTTCTTCTCGGAAGGTGACAGGCCGTCACTTATGAAGATGGGCTTAGGGTTAGCCTCATCTCCTAGGTTGATCTGAACAACCTTGTCTTCTGTGGGTGGCTCGCGCTGTTCAAAGCGGGTATCCCAAAGAGTGTTTAGATGTTTGATCCAAGGATCTGTATCAGATTGGATCATTTCTTCATCTCCGTCTTCCAGGTGGCTTGTTGAAACCATGTTCACTGAAAGTTCCTTGAAGATGTTGCCGACACTGACATCCGATTCCCACGATGACGTGTCTGAAGAATAATCATGACCTGATGGTTCTCCGGAATCAGAGGCTGATGGGGTCGGAGTGGATACATAGCCCAACCCCCGGCGCGTCCGATGATAATAATCGGGGGTCTTCCCTTTGGTACAAAGGATCGAAGCAGTGTCCTCCTTCCTTTGCCGAAGTTCAACCCGGGTCTGTTGGTTAGGTCGTACCCCATTCGTTTCATCATTTTGAGCGTTTTTGGCTCATAATGATCGAGCTGAGGGGATTCTTCGTCGCCTTCCGATTCGTCGTGGGGCGCTGGTCCAGACGAGATTCGCCCAAAGAGAATTGGCTTTTGGCCCTTCCGTCTGGCTGGAACCATGAATATAGATTCTTGCGCATTACCATTGTCTTGGTATGTCTCGAAGGACGATTTCACTGGTACATGCAATGATGTCAAGGCACCCATTGCCGACAAGAGATCGTCATCCACGTCAGTGCTAGTGTCTGACGGTACTGAATCAGACGCACACGCAGAAAAATACGCTAAATCTAAATCTTCATTAATATACCAACCGCCTACATCGTCGGTGGTATTATCAACATCGAGCTTATTAGTGCTCTTTACAAGTGGTTCTAGCTCCCACAGGCACTCTTCTTTCTCGGGCTCGGTGTCAGCTTCGTTACCAGAGTCTGGCTCCTCTGGTTGCGGGACTTCATCCGTCTCTGCCGGATCCTGGTACAGCAAAGAGTCGGTGAAATAATTCTCGACCCCTTTAAACGGATGCCTTTCGGCGATCAACGTCTGCACCTTTCCACTCCCGTCAATGTATTTCATGACTTGATGGAGAGTGGAGGGGACAATGGAGTTGCGGTGAATCCATGGTCGTCCCAGCAATAGATTGTAGGAAGTGTCGGCATCAATGATGTAACACGTCACTTCCGACTTGAGGCTTCCAATCTGACACCTGAGCTTGATCTTCCCCATCGGACGGGTCTGATCGGCATTGAACCCATAGATAGTCGTCTGGGTAGGGCTCAAACGATGGGTAGGAATGCCGAGATGTTGCATGACCCGGCGAGGCATGATGCTCAAAGCGGACCCTGGATCTACCTGGATGCGGTTCACCTCAGACGATCCAATATACCCTGTGAAGTACAGGGGTCGATCATGCTTACCTTTAACCTGCATATCATCTGCAGTGAAGGTGATGCAGGGGGCATTCTGGGAGGTGTGGAGGCAATCCTCTACATCTTCCTCCTTCGGCACCTGGGTTATGAAGACCTCAGCATTTGCCAGGGCTTCTTGCAGAGCTTCCCTGGTCGACTTTGATAGTCTAAGAAGTTCATACAAGGTAATGCGTGCCGGAATGTTGGCCAACTGAGCCAGGACATCAAAGCGGTAAGGTGCCGAAGACCCTTCCGTGATGCCCTTTTGAAGGGCTCGGGAAAAATCGAGTCTCCTTCTGCTTCTCCACCGGTGGCTTTGTGGAGGGCCTGACTGGCTCCGCAGCTGGTTGTGGAGGGGCTACTGCCGTCTCGCCGTACTGTTTCAAGTACGGCTGCCCTGAACGGGTTCCCGCCATTGGTTGGTTGAGCTCTGCGGCCAAGACTATCGTTTCCTCTTCTGAGTCAGTCAGTGAAGGGACATCAGTCTCCGCTTTCTCGGGAAGAGGCGCATACCACGTTGCAAGACGAGGCTTTTGCCTTGCCTTTGGATTTCCTGTTGGTCACAGTAGTCCATTGCTGTTCATTGACAAGGTCAGGGTGGACCCACATGATTTCCCCTTGAGGTGTAGGGACGGGTATCAAGCCTTTCTCTTGCTGCTGATGAGGGTCTGTGTTAACCACTCTTAGTTCTCCTCTCGGAACAGGAGTCACCCCCGCAGGCATTGGGGGTTGTCTTCCAAACTGGAGAACCGACGTCACATTAGCCGTGACCTTCTTCTGCTCTGGTCGGAGCTTTAACACCTCCGCGTCAATCAGAGCCTGAAGGATGTCCTTGAAGACGTAGCAGCTTTTGGTGGGGTGTCCCAACATCCTGTGATACATGCAGTAGTTGGGATTGTCGGTCTTGCCGACTTCCTTTGGGCGCCTAATTTCAGGGAGCTTTAGTCGATTGCTCTTGTTGAGTAGTTTAAAGAGCGAATCGACATGTTCCTCCTTGATGGAATACTGCTTGTTGGCGCGAGGCTGACTTGAAGAGCCACTTGCCTTGCCTGACTGAGGTTTGGCAGGAGATTTGGTCTCCGTTGCCAAATTATCCTTCCGGTTTGTTGGAGGGATGTGTCCGGCGCCCGCCTTGTCGACCTTTCCGGCCTAGGCTTACCTTCTTCCGCTCTGACGCGGGCAACAATCTCCTCAGCCTGTTCACCTTGTTGGACTAATTGTTTCCAGGTGCGGCTTTCAGCGACTCCTATTTGAGCAAGGAGTGAGGTTTGGAGATTGTGGCGGCATATTTCCACCAGGGTGGCCTGGGTCATACCGCTTGGACACCGGAGTGCCATGTTCCGAAATCTTTCCACGAAAGATTTGATGGACTCCCCTTTCCGCTGTTTGGTAGCTAAAAGGGTAGGCATTGTGACCTCCGAGTCATCTTCGAAGAAGCGTGTTAAGAACAGCTTCTCCAGATCGCCCCAGTTCTTGATAGAACCTTCTGGGAGCTTCATGAACCATTCAAAGGCCAACCCTTTCAGGGTGCCGATGAACAGACGCGCCAGGATGGCATCATTATCTACTACATTTCCGGTTGGGATTTGAAGTAGTAGATGTGCTGGTTGGGTGATCCCTTCCCATCAAAGGCTTGGAGAGTGGAGCTTTGAACTTGGGAGGGTATGGAAATAAATCCCACTTAGCCGGATAGGGCCGGACCACTCCCGCTTCTTGGAGGCCTTTGCGGTTAGTGAGGGCCTCGATGCGTTGCTCCAATTGACTCATTCTTGTAGCATGAGCCTTTCCTGGGTCTTGGTCGCCCTTTGCTTGCGACGAGGACTTGGACGAGCCGGAAGTAGATCGCCGCGTCTCCTCAGAAGGTTCGGAAGATGAATTTTCTCCCCTTCTCCCTTTGCCCTTTGACTTTTTAGGAGGTCTCCTTCTATCCTCGAGCAGTCGTGCAATCGCCTGCTTGAGGGAGTCAATCGATTCTTACTGAGCAATAATCATGTCCATTTGTGCTTTCTGGACCTGCTCTATACATCTTGCCGTCTCCTCAGGAGTGCCTGTCATGTAGGCGGAGGTCTCCTTCTCGACGGAAGAGTTCGAAGCCCTGGATTCCGCTACGGCGGAGTGAGAATCGTTCACTTCAACGCCGTGGCTAAGGCATTATAGTCAATTGGGGGAATGGTCCCCGGGTGCGAGTGTGTCGATACACCCCTTCCGGTTCCGAGTCAGACTCAGACTCATCGGAGCTGACTGCAAGTTGTTTTCCCTTGCTCCTGCTTGTCATATTCGCAGTGAGCTCCGGGTACTCAACGTCAGAGAAGGTTCTCCTTCTGTGGGAGCGTCTTCTTTTAGCTGACGGGGGAATCAGGGTCAGCTGTCTGACTAAAGACTGCTGATATACGCCTGATCCGCAACGGCAATCAGAGAGCATATGGATGAGCCGTTGACAGCAACACGACGAAGTGGCCTGATTGGCACTTCTTTTCTTCGTCAGATAATCCCTCAAATCCATGGGAGGGGGATTAAAGAGGCTAGCCTCGCAACGTTGAAGACGGGAGGCATCCATGTGCTGTGCAGTTTGAACGCAGACTTCAGGGACGCGGTTCTCGCGTCGCGGCTGCAGAACGCGCGTCTGGCGTCTCTGTTGAGATGAGATGCGAGTCTCGCGTTGCGGCTGCAGAACGCGCGTCTGGCGTCTCTGTTGAGATGAGACGCGAGTCTCGCGTTACGGCTGCAGAACGCGCGTCTGGCGTCTCTGTTGAGATGAGACGCGAGTCTCGCGTTGCTGCTTAGTGCGTCTGGGCAGAGACGTGTGAGAGAGAGTGGGCTGCTGGGCCCCACGCCTGTGGGCGTGTGCTTCTTGCGTTTGACGAGACGCAGAAGCTTCGCCTTGACGTTTGGTAAGTTGGTCCTCAGAGGACTCAACTTGAGGAATTGCGCACTTGGGCCGCCAAACGCGGATTCGGATTTACGTACTGGACGTGCCGCGGGCAAAGCGCCAGATTGCATGTCGCGTTCAGCCTTAGTTGGGCAACCAGCGGTTCCAACTTGAAGCTGACGCGCGCGTCTCCTATGTCGCCACTCAGCATTCCGGTTGCGCCGTGGAGGAGGAGAGAAACCAACAACTTTCTGCTGTTGGACAGCAGGGACTTTGACCACGCGGGTCTCCTGAGAGACGCGAGCGCGCGGATTCTGTGTGACGCTGTTGGTCACAACAGTGTTTAGGGCTACGCGGGCCTTCGGAGAGGCGTTTGACGCGTGCATCCTGCTTGACACAGTTGGCAGCAGGAGCGGTGTCCGAGAGAGAGACAGAGCGCGGTTCAGGGCCATTCCCCGTAGAGACCCTGCGGCAGACGCGGGTCTTTGGGCTCTTGGAGCCAGAAGAGAGAAACTCTTCATACTTCGCCTGGTCGAACTCGACGATGAGTGATTCGACCATCTTCCCCTTTTGGGGACGTCATCCTGCGCCACTATTTGCTCATCAGTGACAAATGCAATCCCCAGCGGAGTCGCCATCTCTTGTTTGACACGGAAAAGAGAGGAGGGATGGAACTGGTGTAAAAAATGAGTTTCCTTGAATCAAATGAAACTATTACACGGCAATTACAACTTCCCCTTCCGGTTACAAGGCAGGGAGGATATTGAAGCTTGAATCCCCCTTGTTAGTGCTGGGTTCTTCTTCGTGTGGCGGTGGAGAGTGAATCTTGTTCTCCGTTGACCAGATGACCGTCTGGACCGTCAGGGGATCTTCTCCTTGGCAGGTAGAAAGAGTAACTCAGCTCTGTCTACCACAACTCTAAAAGAGAGGTAGGCGAAGAGCAGCTCGGTGCGCAGCAAGCTTGCTAAAGAGTTGGACTCTCTCTCTCTGTGCGTTCTCTCCGTCCCCGTATGTGTGTGTCGCCCTGTATGTCTCTCTCTGTATCTGTCTGTCTGTCGATGCAGCCGTCCATGCGATGCCCCTCTCTCATAGCAAACAAGGCTATTTATAGAGGCTCTAGGGGTGAACGTGCTCCCTAGAAATGCTCCACAATGAGGGGCCACTTCCCCACTTCCCCGCTATAGGGGCGGGGTTGGCCCCATAATCGGGGCGGTTATAACCGAGACGCGGGTTTGGACCCTCGCGCCTTGATGCTGAGACGCGGGTTGTCGAGCCTACGCGCCTTGATGCTGAGACGCGGATGTTGAGTCCACGCGCCTTGGTGCTGAGACGCGGGGTGTCGAGCCCACGCGCCTTGATGCTGAGACGCGGGTGTCGAGCCCACGCGCCTTGATGCTGAGACGCGGGTGTCGAGCCCACGCGCCTTGATGCTGAGACGCGGGTGTTGAGCCTTCGCGCCTTGATGCTGCATTTAACCTTGCGTCTGGATCTTGGACCTCTGCGTTTAAATGGCCTGTCTTGGTGATTTCTAGACAGCCTACAGGGATAAGTTCGCCGAGGAATCGTGTAGATTCGCGATTCTGGGTAGCTTCGCGTCTGGATAGCTCCGTGTCTGAGCCTTCTGGAATAGGCTCGCTTTGGAGCGTCGTTCCTTTCCCGAGGCCAACTGCTTTCGGCCAGTTACGAGAAGGATTATGTCCTTTCCGAAGTTGAAATAACTTCTTTTGCATTAACGAGGGAGATCATTCCTCTCTTGCGCATTTCCGAGGGAGACTATTCCCTTTCTCAAGGCTCAGTAAATGCCCTTAAATTCGCTCGCGCTTCTATGCTTGAAGCAGCAGCAGTGCGCTCAGGCCATGAGGCCTATAAATAGGACACTTGAAGTCCTCTGCAGAGAAGCAGTCTGTTCATGACTCCTCTTGATTGTATAGAGAGATACTCAGATCTCTGAACTGGTGGGGGTGCCCACTCTGGTCATTAATCAGCCAAGAACTGGTGAGTCTCGATCATCCAGAGACTTTATCAATGGACAAATGACTTTAGGGAGTTTTATCTCCTTAATTTAGCTTTATCAGCTGCCTCAGGGATTGATTTCCCTTGTTCTTCATTTTGCATCTGACTGTTCTGCAGAGAAGGGCTTCAGCCCTATTTCCCAGCTTCCTGTCGAACCTATCATTTTCACTTGATCAAAGAAAGATCATTGCATGGTTGCCTGCTAGGTTCGCCACATAGGCAAGAATTGGGACTTAGTCTCTTCAAAGTTGAGCCAGTCTTGCCATATAGGTGGGGTTAAGACCGCGTCCCTCTGGATCAGTCTGATTTAGCCGTATAGGCGAGACTAGGACTTGGCTTATGCTGAGCTAGCCCATCATCACTGTGCAAGGGAGGCTACCCTCTGCTTAACTGAAACTAAAATCCATTCTTAAACTGTAACTGAATCGGATATAAATTACTTCGCCCCAAAGAATTTGACTTAGCATTTTGCAGCTTTTCCTTTGACTTACTGCTAACTTGTTTCCAGTTTGGGTTGCAGTGAGCTATGTTCGCCAGTCTTTTATCTTGCTGAAAGAGACCAGAAAGTTGCCTCTTACCTTTTCAGTTGAAACTTTAATCTTAAGCAGGAGGAACAAACTGGGACAGCTGATGGGTGTTCCCAGAAGAGGTTGGCAGTCGCTTATCCGAGATGATCCACTTTGAGGCGAGGCTGGTAGTCGCTTATCCGAGATGATCCACTTCGGGACAGCGGACGTCACCTGTAAGGTCTCGGATCCTTCCATTGCCAATTTTCATCAAAGAAGATCCAGCTTATGGTGGCAACCGGTCCTTGCCAATTTTCATCAAAGACGATCCAGCTCCTTGATGGCAAAATCTGCCATTAGGCGAAGGATTACGGTCTTGTGCAGGAGGAAGGCCTTTCGTGTCCATTTGGTTTGGTTTGGAAGTAGATAGGACCACTTGTATGCCTTTGGAGCAAATGATTCTGTTGTACAAAATACAATCTTGATGTAGTAGTATCAATGTACCTTCCTTTTGAATCAATAAAAGTTTACTTTCTGTTATTTGCTTTGTTTCTCTCCTTTTTTGACTCGAGAACACTTGAAGTGGACCGGCGGGGCTAGACTTCATGCGAAGTAAAGACAGGATCCTATCTAAATCAGGAACGAGCTTCCAGCGAAGCTAGCTGTTTGACGGGAGATGAATTCTTGTAAAGTTTCCTTGAATCAATTGAAAAATTACAATGGACTTATACTCCAGTTACAAGGGAGGGAGGATATGAGTCTTGAATCCTCCCTTTGTTTAATGCTGGGTTCTTCAGGTGGCGGTGGAAAGTGAATCTTATTTTCCGTTGACTGGGTGAACGTCAAGAACTTTTGGGGATCTTCTCTTCGGCTGGTGGACGGAGTAACACAGCTTTGTCGACCAGGAATCTCAAAAAGATTATAGGCAAAGATTAACTTGTACGCAGCAAGTACTTGAAGAGTTGAACTCTCTTTCCTTCTCTGTGGGAGCTCTCAAGTCAAGTTCTTCTCCTTGATTTCTCTGATCTAAATTCACCGACCCTTCTCCATAGCAACGGGGCTATTTATAGAGGTTTCAGGGGTGAACGTGCCCCTAAAAACACTCCACAATGGGGGTTAACTTCCTCATTATGTGGGTGGTGATTGACCCCCATAACGAGAGAAGTTATAACTGAGACGCGGGTTTCGACCCACGCGCCTTGGTGCTGCAGTGCTGGCTGAGACGCGAGTTTCGACCCTCGCGCCTTGGTGCTGCAGTGCTGCTGAGACGCTGGTTTCGACCCTCGCGCCTTGGTGCTGCAGTGCTGGCTGAGACGCGGGTTTTGACCCTCGCGCCTTAGTGCTGCAATGCTACTGAGACGCGGGTTTTGACCCTCGCGCCTTGGTGCTGCAGTGTTGGTAAGACGCGGGTTTCGACCCTCGCGCCTTGGTGCTGCAGTGTTGGTAAGACGCGGGTTTCGACCCTCGCGCCTTGGTGCTGCAGTGCTGGCTGAGATGCGAGTTTCGACCCTCGCGCCTTGGTTGTGTGCAGTGCGGCTGAGACGCGGGTTTCGACCCTCGCGCCTTGGTGCTGCAGTGCTGGCTGAGACGCGAGTTTCGACCCTCGCGTCTTGGTGCTTCACTGCTGGCTGAGACGCGGGTTTCGACCCTCGCGCCTTGGTGCTGCAGTACTGGCTGAGACGCGGGTTTCAACCCTCGCGCCTTGGTGCTGCAGTGGTGGCCATGATCAGCCCTGCGTCTGGAGCTGGAACTCTGCTTTTTGGTGACTTGTCTTTTAATGATCTTTAGACAGCCTACAGAACCCCCTCCAAAGTTTTCGATATTCCGCAGTTAGCTGGGACAGATTTCGAAATACTTTGGACTCTAGCTGAATTCACCCTTATAATTGGACTGACAATGCTCCGGGCTTGATCTTATTGGAGTATGGTCTTCGTGAGTGTACTGTGGAACTCTTTGAAGCCGCCAAAATGATCGTGTTGAGTGTCTAGATACACAGTATAAACCTTCCCGATGCTTTGAGTTTGCCGTTGGTGTACTTTGAGCCAGGGGTGGACAGTCGTCTGCTTGTGCTAGTGTACTTTTGAACTGAATTGCAGAAGCAAGGACTGAACGCCAGTTCTGTGGACGCAGGGGTAGTACTGCTTTAAAGACGCGCCTTCTATAGGGGTGCATCTTTTGGGATGAAAACGCGACTGTTACTCCATGAGGTAGACACGACTTTGGCCGGGTTGAAAAGATGCGATCCTCGGAGGGACGCGTCTTTTAGAATGAAGACGCGGCTTTCCGGACGTGACTCTGGCCGTGTCGAGAAGGTGTGTCCGTCGGAGGGACGCATCTCTTGGGACGAAGACGCAGCTGTTGAATGCGAATCCGTGCTGTGAATATGTTGCCACGTGTCCTGTAGAATTGAGAGGACGTCTTCTTTTTGGCGCGCGAACTGCGCGCTGCATTTAATGCGCTTTCCACGCGTCAGGCAGAGATTAGGCGTCGAGCCAAGCGCCGCGTATCTCTGCGAATCGCTGTGCCTATAAAAAGGCAACAGTCTTTCCAGAGTCATCATTAGACTCTTCTTCTTCTTCGTTTGCATCTGTTAGGGTTTGAGAAAGAAGCTTTCTTTGTTCTCCTCGTTTCCTTCAACGAACATCGAATCCTTGATCACAATGGCACCAAAGACTAAGCATACTGCTTCGTCTTCAAAGGCCATCATTCCTGAGACTCAAATGGGCGGTTCCTCCATGCAGGAAACCCCTATTTCAGGTAAAAAAAGCCATCGGACTTGATTTTCACCATTAAAGGGGTTTATAGAGTTCTTTTAACTCTTAAAATCCTTTTGAATATGAACCGCCAACGCGGGCTCAAGCCCGTGTTTAACCGTCAGGCGCAGTTTTTTGAGTCGATCAGTAGGGCGCAGGTCTGATGACCTCTGCTTCTTTTATCTGCTCAAATCTGCGTCTGCTTTGTTGAACACAGGGCCCAATTGAGCCTTGTGTTTTGGGTTCAACACTTAGAATATTTTTAAGTGTGAAAGATTCAGACGCAGATTTCTTATGACTCTTGCGTCTTGTGAAATCAGATGCTGGTCCTCATGAATCTTGCGTCTGAGTCCAATGCTTAAAATTTTTTCATAAGTCTTGGACTTTCAAAATGCGGGTTCCATGCTAGCCTCGCGATCTTTGGATCTGGACGCAGATTTTGATAATCTCCGCGTCTGGGTTCATTTCTGCGTTCGAGTTGTAAACACTTAATCATTTTCTTTCTGATCAAGTATTATTCTCTTTTGCAGTGCGATATTCCTCTGACCCTCTCTCCAAAAAGTGTCACTTCGAGCAAGTAGGTGGTGCTGACCGCAATCTAACCTTCGTGTTACAGAAGACTGCTCCTGTGACTACCGACAAGTCGAAGGAGCGAAGGGAGAAGATCTCCAAGGTCGACATCCGGGAAATCATGACCGACGCAGATTTTGAGACGGATTCACGTATTCCGTTAAAGAAACCCGTCTTCTTCTTTGGGGACAACATTGCCGAGGACGGTATCATCTTGCTGTTGGCCCAGAGGCCTTCCACTCTAGTTTTGATGATGATTAACTCATGTAGTTATGTTTACTAATAATCTTGTGATTTTAAGTTTTAGATCATTTAGCAAGATATTAGTTGGTGATTAGCTTCAACAAGGAGTTTAGAAGCTTTTCATGGTGATTCCAGTGCCCGAGCATCAAGATCATACCTTTGCACTCGGTGGATCACGTTTGGGATCGAGTCGGCTTGAAGATTGAAGATCGTCAAGAAGACTTAGGTATCCTAGTTTTAGTTTAGTGTGTTTAGATCCATTTGTAAAGCTTAGAATAGTTGATATGCTCAAGTGCACAATACACACGTTTTATGGTTTTTCAGTTTTTAGTTTAACCGATATTTGTTTTCATGAATAGATTGATCAAAACAAGTTTCATTAGTTTATATGTATAGTAGATGTATTCTATTTATACATGCATGCTTAAACTTCTTATACAAACTTATTTTGACTTTCCTATTCATGTGTTGAAAAATACATGTTTGATAAAATACAAGTTTTGGTTTTTGGTAAAACTTTCAAAACACAAAAATAGTTTGAATTGCTTGATATTTGAGTTGAACTTTTTATCACATGTTTATATATCAATGCAAAATGTTAAAACTATTTTTGGGAATTTTTACAAGATTTACAAGTATTTTTAAACTATTTTTCTGACCCAGATAATTGGCTGCCAGGCTTTGGCGGTCGACCGGGACGGTCGACCGTAAGCCAGGGCCGATCGACCTCTCGGTCGACCGACGTGCACAGGTCTGTGCACGTCTGGCCAGGCAATGGGCCGGTCCGACCGGTCGGTCGACCGGACCAGAGAGCTCTGCTCTCTGTATCTGGGCGGTCGACCGAGCGGTCGACCGGGCTACTCCAACGGTCATATTTATGACCGTTGGCGGTCGACCGGGCCGGTCGACCGCTAGCCTGTCAGGCTGACAGATCAGCCTAACTGCTAGTTTTCTGTTTAGGCTATAAATACCCCATCTCTTTGGGGATTTTGATAAGACTTTTGACAAGAAAAATTTCAGAGTTTCTCTAGTGTTTAAACAAGTTTTCAAAAGAGTTTTTAGTGCCAAAAGATCTATCTTAATTGTTTTAAGTATTTTGTTTATTTCAAAGAAAATAGGTTTTTGGGAATTGTTTCTTAATCTAAAATTCTATATTCATTTGGTATTTTTCCCAAGAGATTTTCTTTGATCAAAACACTTGTTTTCCACACTTGAGCTATATCTTCTATCCTAATCTATTAGGATCTTTGTTTGTGGAAAAAGAGAAGTGTTTGAGGTTGATTAAGCCTCCAAGTTGTAAACCCTCCTTATTTTGTTGTATCCCTCTTTGTAGAGGTTGATCGGAGTGGTATTGGTTTGCTCCCTCTTTGGTAGAGGTTGAGATTTGTGTTTGCTCCCTCTAGTGAGAAGCGGAGTTTGTTTGTTGGCTACGGGCCTTATCCCTCTTCGGTAGAGGTGGATTGGTTGTATTGCCTCGGTGGCATTGTAAGGTTGAGAGAGGAGTTCGGTACTCCTTTAGTGGATTAGAAATCCTTCTCGGTGAAGGCGGGGACGTAGAGCTAGGGGCTCGAAGCTCGAAACATATCTTTGTGTTTGCGTTTGATCCATTGTCTCTCTAACTCTCTCTCTCTCTTTTATTTGTGCAAAGCATCATTCATTCATTCATATCTTATTGCTTGCATTTGTGCCTTGCATTATTTTATATTGTTCATCTTTATATGCTTGGCTTGCTTGTGTGTGTGCCTCACTTGTACTTAACCGTAAGAGCTTCATATAGCACCTCAACCCTTATCTAGGGGAATCAAGAGGAGTTAGTCCAGAGCCCTTCACGGGGAATTCGGCTACACTTGTGTGTTGTACTAAGTGTGTTGCAAAATTATTTTTAGCTTCCGCATTTAGTTTCTAGATTAGCATTATCACCTATTCACCCCCCCTCTAGGTGATTTCAATTGGTATCAGAGCCTACGCTCCTGATACTTATGCTTAACATCCTAGGAGTGAGATCCTTGTCTGCTAATCTTCATTTGCATTTGCACATTCATCTTGTTTGCACACATTTAGTTTGCCCTTATGGATAGCCCTCCTATGTTTGACATTTCTAGACTTGAGATTTGGAAGGCCATGATGAGTTGCTATTTGAAGACCCTAGGCTTGCATGTTTATCTTGCCGCTACCAAGAAATTCTATCTTGGTAATAGCAATCATATAGGGGCCAATGCACAAGCCCTTGAGGCTATTAGAAGCACGCTTTCAAAAGAATATCTTATGCATGTTTCTAATCTTGATTCCGCCTTTGCAGTGTGGAACAAGTTAACAACCACCACTCCAAGCTTCAATTGCCAATCCATCCGGAGGAGTCTAGTGGAGAATCTGAGTCACAATGCTATATAGTCCAAGGGAATGACTCCCTTGAGGTACAATCGGAATCTCAACTAGATAATGATGATGCTAGTTCTTCATGTAATGATTTTGTTGATGCCCATGCTTTGAATGAAGAACTTTCTATTGTTTGTGAAAAATTAATAAAAAAATATAACATTTTGAAAAAGAAAAGTCTAGGCCTTAATAATGATAATAAAAATTTGATTTCTAGACTTAACAATGTTTTGCAAGAGAAGGAGGAGATTTCTAATGAAAGGGATTCATTAAAATCTCAACTTGATCTTGCCTTAAAGAAAATGAGTTTTTGAAAAATAAAAATGATTGTAATGATATTGTAAAGAAAAATGAAAACTTATCTTTAAAAGTTAATTTTGTTTTAAAAGAAAATGATTCTTTAAAAAATGAAAATTGCTTCTATTTCTAAGGACTTAGAAATTTGTTTAAAGAAAAATATTGTTTTACAAAATAAAATTGATTCTCATGTTTGCCATGCTAGGGTAGTATCACACACTTCACCCCTTGCATGCTCCACTTCTTCTATAATTAAAAATGATATAAATTTGTTGAAGAAGAATATGGATTGTTTGGACTCCACTTTGAGCCAATGTACCAAGAGCCATACACGTTTGGAAACTTTGTTTCGAAAGAAATAAGTTCCATCTATTATGCATGCACACCCTCCACGGCATACACATGCTCCTTACGGACACCATCACACTTTGTATGCTCATGTGTACACTTGTACACATTGTGGACGTAAGGGCCACCTTGCTAAATTTTGCTATGATAGAATACATAATGTTAATTTAGCAAATAATTTTGTTTGGGTTAGAGAAGGGACTAACCCCCATGGACCCAAAAGATATGGGTACCAAAGACCACCCCTCTTTTTTATGATATAGGTGTGGGCTCTCACATGACGTAAGAGTAGCGGTACCTTAGAGTGGATGCGTTCCGAGCTTCATGTGGACTATTTGGATGCATCACTTTCAAGGGAAGTTTGGTGGGAGGACCACCTTGGTTTGGAGAACTAGAGAGGTGCCCCTCATTGGTTTTGGTATCGAATCTCTAACTCCTTATTTATATTTTTGCATGCCTTTCATGTTCATTATTTATAGCATGCTTTGATGTTTAAGATTATTATGAAAATGCCATGATTATTAGATCCTTGACATGCATGTATAGCATTTTGAGACACCCATGTTTAATATGGACTATTATTTTGTGTTCTCACCATTTGTTTAGCTATCATGTTTATCATAGGTTTAATAACATGTGAATTTACATAATAATCATGTTTATGTCTTTCATGTTGATTTATATTTGTTTTATGCTTCATGTTTTGAATATATGTTTAAATGTTAGTTTTCATTAAGACTAGGTATATACTTGTACATATAGTGGGCCACAAATAAATCTATATATGTTTGTGCTTTAATGCCTATTTGAACCCATTAGATGTGCTAGTATAGTCTAGTTTTGATGATTCATGCATTTTAAACTTGTATTCTCATTTTTGAATTGTTTTATGTTTAAATGTTTTACTTCATGTATATGTCCATTTTATCCAAACTATTGATTATACATATACATCCCTTTGAGCCACGTGCCTTCATGCATATATTTTGTGGACTCGTTGTGTTTGGATATGTATGTATACTTTAGTTTGTATAAGACATACATATACCTTGAAGATTAAATATTTTTAATGATTTTCATGTTTTCTATGTTTAAGGAATTATTGAACTTAATTGAATACTTTCATGATTATGATCTTCACATTGTATTTGTACACTCACATTCATTGTTTACTCATGTTTAATTTTCATGAGTCATATTTATGCTTAATTGGCTTAGAGTGTTGATTATCTTGTGGATTTCATGTTTCATGAAAAATAATTTTATTTTATTCCTTGCTTGAAGGATTCGTACTAGTTAACAAGTTTTCCATTTAACTAGTTGCGGTGTTCTTCATTTTGGTAGAGATTTTCAAACATATTATTTCTTCAAACTTATTTTTGAAAACCCCCTACCTTCTACGGGCGGATGGATAGGAGATCATGATCATGTATGCTTTATAGTGAAAATCTTTTAAACTTGAACATGATTGGGAGGATAGGAATATGAGATATACATTTGATATTATTGTTGTTTCAATTGGTATCATTGAATTCTTTCAATTGGTATCAATTTTGATCTTCTTATATACTCATATGTGTTTATGTATGTATGCTTTCAATTCAAATGGTATCAATTTCAATTGGTATCTAATTTTCATACATATATGTTTTTATTTGTGCTTACTATATCCCTATATCTTGAGCACAAATTTTGTTTATGCTAAGCTTGAATTACTAATGACTATCATATTTCAATTGATTAGTTTTCAATTGGTATTCTTAAACAAGCTTATGCATGTGTTTAGTTTGTATTTCATAAAGGGGGAGAAAATTCGATTTTCATATTTCAATTGGTATTTGTATTTCCACTCCCTTACTTTATGATAGAAAATAATAATTTCAAATTGATATCATATGCTTAAAAAGAAAAATACTCTCTTTTGATATCAAGATGTCAAATTGAATGATTTAAATTGAAATCTCAAAATTTTGTTTAAAGAAAATATTCAAAATTTTGATTTATATTGCCTATATGCAAGGAGAGCTTAACATCTCTTCTACATATAGATTCATGATGAGTGTATCTTGTATTGAGGAGCTTGACAACTCTTCTTTATGTGGTACACGTGTGTAGGGGGAGCTTCACATCTCCTCTTATGCATTGCATAGTGTACGTTATGTGAATTAGGGCTTGTCATCCCTCTTTCATGTAATGTATCTATGTAGGGAAGCTTCACATCTTCCTCTTCATGAATGTATATCGCATATACCATTTATTGATCTATGTTTCACTTTCAATTGATATCAAGATGCTATCTTTGACATATTTAAATTGATATCTTAATTGATTGTAACCCCTTATTGATATTTTTTTTGTTTTAGACAAAAAGGGGAAGAACATTGTTTTTTTATTGTTTTTGACCCTCTTTGTTGATTCTTTGTTTCGAACAAAAAGGGGGAGAAAAATTTATTGTTTTGCTTTTGCTTTTACCCCTTTGTTGATGATTGACAAAAAGGGGGAGAATTATTTGAGAGTTTAACATGCATATAAAACTCAAAATCTTTACATGCATATAAAACTCAAAATCTTCTCTATATATGCATGATTGGTACATTTTTTTTATATGCATATTTATGTTTTGCATATATTAAGTTTAATTGGTATCTAGAACATGTTTTGTTTTTGTAAATTTCATTTGGTATAAGAACATGTTTTATTTTTTATGCATATCTATGCATGTTTCATATTTAATATTCATTGCATATTTTATGTTTATTTGCTATGCATGAGTTAAGGGGGAGCTTCTTTGAAACTTAACTTTAATCCATGCATATATAACTCCATGAGTTTTGTCATCATCAAAAAGGGGGAGATTGTTGGCCCAGAGGCCTTCCACTCTAGTTTTGATGATGATTAACTCATGTAGTTATGTTTACTAATAATCTTGTGATTTTAAGTTTCAGATCATTTAGCAAGATATTAGTGGTGATTAGCTTCAACAAGGAGTTTAGAAGCTTTTCATGGTGATTCCAGTGCCCGAGCATCAAGATCATACCTTTGCACTCGGTAGATCACGTTTGGGATCGAGTCGGCTTGAAGATTGAAGATCGTCAAGAAGACTTAGGTATCCTAGTTTTAGTTTAGTGTGTTTAGATCCATTTGTAAAGCTTAGAATAGTTGATATGCTCAAGTGCACAACACACATGTTTTTATGATTTTTCGATTTTTAGTTTAACTGATATTTGTTTTCATGAATAGATTGATCAAAACAAGTTTCATTGGTTTATATGTATAGTAGATGTATTCTATTTATACATGCATGCTTAAATTCTTATACAAACTTATTTTGACTTTCCTATTCATGTGTTGAAAAATACATGTTTGATAAAATACAAGTTTTGGTTTTGGTAAAACTTTCAAAACACAAAAATAGTTTGAATTGCTTGGTATTTGAGTTGAACTTTTTATCACATGTTTATATATCAATGCAAAATGTTAAAACTATTTTGGGAATTTTTACAAGATTTACAAGTATTTTTAA